>PVIU01006346.1:5134-102964 GCA_004026605.1 Ondatra zibethicus
ATGTGGCTAACACAGATAAGAATAATGGGTTAATATAAGTTATAAGAGTTAATAAGAAGCCTGAGCTAATGGGCCAATCAGTTTATCATTACTATAGACCTCTGTGTGATTTCTTTGGGGGCTAAATGGCTGTGGGACCTGGTGGGAGGACAGAAACCAGGCAGGAAACTCAGTCAACATTACCTCACTGTTGGAGTCTTGGCTCTAGACTGTCACATGCCCAAGTCCCTGGTTGACAGATTCACCAGCTCACTGAGAATGGCTGTATCCCACCCATGCTTGCTTCAATAAATTATTTTAGTCTGGGTGACTGAAAGCAGAGCAAAGCATTCAGTCACAGTTCTGGAGTACAGTAGCCTGAGATGAGGGACTGACAGGGTTTCACTCTTCCTGGTGGCTCTGAAAGAGCTGCTAATTTGCAGTTCTTATAGTTTCTGGTGACTGCAACATCCCTGATGCTCCTCGGTTCTAGGTTGTTCAACCTGTCTCTGCCTCTTGGTTATATTATCTCCTTTGACAGTGTGTCCCAAAAATCCTCTGCCTGTCACATGTGTGTGACTGAATTATTGTGTCTACAGGATGATGCAGCACAACTCCTCAAGGTTTTCAATTTAATTTCTTCTTATACTGTGTTTTTGTCATCTAGGATATATGCTACAGGATGCTGGCATATATTTGGGGACATTAACACTCAAGTGATGGTAACCAGGTTTAAAACTTTATGAGAACTAAAATCAAAAGCCTACAGTTCAGTTTAATAAATGTTATAGAACCAGTACAGAATCACTCTATGTAGTATGAATGTTAAATATTCTTCTTGTAGCCAAATAACAGATGTATCTCTCTCATTCTCTCTCTGTCATTGTCTCTATCTCTCTGTCTCTCTCTCTCTTACACACACATACACACACACAAACATTTTTAGTCATCCTTCACACCCACATGATAGAGCAGAAGATCACGTCAGAGATTAAGCAAGAGAAAATGGGATTGATTCTGTGCTCTCTAGGCTGTTTCTCATATCCTAAGCCTTAGCAATGGCCCCGAGAAGAGTGAACATTGGAGAACTGTTTTGTTTTTATAATGGGCACTATTTAACCCATGTGGACAGCATATGTGCATGTGGGAAGCTTGTGGATCTATGAGTAGAATCCCTTGAACACATCAACTACTGGAACCCTATCATCCATTACACATGTTCTTGACAGTCAACTGTAAATCAAAGGAAGGACAAAAGAAAAGAAATAAAGAAAGAAAGAAGGAAGGAAAGAAAGAAAACAACTAGATTTATTTATTCTCTTATAAGTGTGTAACAAAAAAAAAAAAACCCCAAAGATTTCTTTTCTTTTCTTTTCTTTTATTTCCCAGAAGAAAGACTGGAAAACTGGCAAGGAAACAGCAGTGTAATGGAGATGATTTCTAGGCCACCCAGCTGCCTAATTACTGGCAGCATCTTTGGAATTTTACAACAGGCCTCTTGAGACACCATCCTTTGAACAGCAACAATCCTGCACTGAAACAAAAACAAACAAAACACTACACACACCACTGCAAAGAAGCAAGTCCAGGCCTTCTAAGCTGAATAAGTCAGTGGAAGATTCCAAGCCATGAAAGGCAGGGCAAAGGAAAAAAAATAACCATTTCTCCATTTCCACCTCTACTGGAGTGCTTTGAGAATTTCATCCCTGATGTTGAGTAAAAGCACAACTTTTTGAAATGTAAACTTCTTACAGTTTAATCCAGAAAGGTGAAAGTTTTGATCATCCCATTTCTCTCAGCGTTTTACTCAGAAGGACAACGCTGGTGATCATCACGCTTTCCCCTACAAACAAAGAGCAATGAGAGAACAGAACATGAGAAAAGCAGAAGCCTCAAGCATCCCAGCACTTAAGAGGTTGAAGCAGAACTATGCGGAATTATTGGGAAACTCCCTGAAGTGCTCTCAGCAATTTCTTAGACCAGATCCCTTAACAATATTATTCAGACTTGAGATGTGGTGGAAGAGCTATGGGAAAGTCTGACAAGACACAGCAACAGTCTACACAGCTCAGGAACAGACAGTGTGGACAGCTTGCTATTCAATGGATTTCAAGCCTTGCCAATAAAGGTAACACACATATAGAATAAATATAATAAATGTGTCTGATTATAAACAATCTTGAAAAGATTGGATTTGTCAGGAGGATGGGTTTCCTCTCCACAAGGAGCTGACAACTCAGAGAAAGAGACAAAGCCAACATCAATGACTGCTACCCAGTGTTATCCCCAGCACACTAGTAGGTAGGTGATGGGAAGTCAGAAACTCTGAGGGAATAGAGAACATTGCCACAGGTGTGGAAAAAAGGCCAGAATGGAGAGTGGAAACATATGTATATATATATTCCTCATAAGAGATCTAGCTGAAGCATGATTAATAAAAACTCAGGGTCAGAAATTGGGGTTCAACCTGAAGATCCAAAAAGCAAAACAGTCAGCCACTGGCTCTTACCTCTACCTCAATCTGAAATGGTGCTCCTGCCTCCCGGAATCTCAGCATGAGACTATGTTACAGCTGCCTCCCCCTGTCTTATATTCCTCCCTAGGGCTGTGATTAAAGGCATGCACCACTGGGATTAAAGGCATGCACCACCCAATTTCTAGGGCAACTAGTGTGGCTACTGGGATTAAAGGTGTCTGTTACCATAACCTGGTCTGTAAAGCTGACCAGTGGGACTATTTTACTCTCAGATCTTCAGGCAGTCTTTATTTATTAAAATACGATTAAAATGCCACTATATTTCCCTTTTTGTCTAAAAAAATAAAAAGAAAGGTTATAACTAATATAAGAAAACTATATACAATAACTGTATACAATATATACAGGCAATAAATACATCAACAATATCTAGTCCATTTGCATTTGACAATTCAGAGAAAATATTTCCTATCTATCCTATCTTGGTGAGTCCAAAGTTTTATACCTAATTTACTTCCTATCACAACTTGTTTTTTGTGTCTGGTAAACCATAACTATAGCTATCTAATCTTCAACTCCCTCAGAGACCCAAGAGTAAATAATATTAACTGAATAAGCTGGAAGTGCAGTAAGTGACTTCCAAAAATTGTGAGTAATGACAGAAATAGCTGGCTGCCTACTCAGCCACCCAAAATTCCTCTGCAACATTGAGGTAGCCATCTTTGGCCTACAGGCCTAGCATATTCAACAGACTTTTCTGTGAAGTAGGATATTTTGTGTCCTGATTGTCCAATCAGGACAGCATAATGTCAGCAGTCAGGGAAGGGGCATTGTCTTGACCAGTGGCTTATGTTTGCCACAAAGAAAGAAAATTCCATGTGTAGCTGGGTGTTGGTGGCACATGCCTTTAATCCCAGCACTCAGGAGGCAGAGGCAGGCTGATCTTTGTGAGTTCAAGACCAGCCTGGTTTACAAGAGCTAGTTCCAGGACAGGTTTCAAAGCTACAGAGAAACCCTCTCTAGAAAAAAAAAAAAAAAGAAAATTCCATGTGGAGTTTCTTTAATGCACATTATCTTCTCTGAAGTAGATAGGTGCTGCCAGGAGCAGACATGTCTCATTGTCATAAAAAAGGAGCCTAGGTTATTAAAACATCTTAAATGCCATATTCTGTAGATCTCTGAAGTGTTTGAAGATGACCTATGAATCAAAATTATATCTATGTTTAACCTTGAAAACATTCCTAATGTGACTACAAGTTCTATTATACTAGGTGATTAACTACCAACCTTTATTTCTTTATTATCCTAAACAGTTGATAATAATAATTTTCAAGGAATAATAATTTGCATGACATTGTTAAATGAACAGTATAGGTACAATACCTTAAACAAGATTAGAAATACATGTACATTGGGTTTTAACAAAATCAATCTAAAATTTGTATCAATATACAAAATTTGTATACAACATACAAAAGTAAAACCAATGTAAGACCTGTGATAGTAATAATTGCTTTTATAAAGTAGATTAGAGGGGCATCTACAGAAACAGGCCTGAGCCAGCAACCTCTGTTGGGGCAGGCTTGAGGCAGTGAGCTCCACAGGAACAGGTACAAGGGAGCCACCACTGAGGGACTAGGCTGGAGTCAAAGACATCTGTGGGTCCAGGTGGAGTCCAGGACTTCTGAGGGAGTAGGTCTGAACCAGAGACCTCTGCAGGACTGGGCCCAAGCCAGGAACCTCCACAGGAGTGGTCCCAGGCCAGGGATATCATCAGAAACAGGACAGAGCAGGCCAGAGGCAGCAAAATCCACAGGAGCAGGTACAAGGAAGTGACTGCATAGGGAGCAGGCCCAAGTCAGAGACATCTGCAGGACTGGGTGCAAGTCAGGGACCTCCATGGGAGCAGGCCCAAGCCAGGGACATCCGTGGGAACAGGTCTGAATCAGCAACCTCAGCTGACCTCCACAGGTGCAGGCTTGAGCCAATGAGCTCTGCTGGAACAGGCCTGAATCAACAACCTCCACAGGAACAGGTACAAGAGCCACCACTGAGGGAGCAGGCCCAAACCAGAGACCTCTGCCAGATTGGGCATGAACCAGCAACCTCTGAGGTAGGCCTGAGCCAGTGATATCCATTGGAGCAGGCCAAGCCAACAACCTCTGCCAGAGCAGGCCCAAGGCAGCAACCTCAGCAGAAACAGCCCTGAGCAATCAATCTCCATGGGAGCAGGCCTGAATGACCCCCAGTATTGCAGAACAACCTCCAGGGATGCTGAACAAACTCCAGGAACTCAGAATGACCAATGGGGTGACTGGAACCATAGCCCTGATGGCACCATGAGGAGCAACTATCTGAGCCTTGGCTCCACTGGCAACTGGAAGATTGATGACCAGAGACACAGAGAGCCCCAACCACACCAATCAGAGGAGAGGGTGGGTAGGCAAGGTAAGAACACATGCAACACCACAAAAGAGCAATATGACACCAATATAAACTAGTAGCCCCAGCACAGCAAGACTTGAACAACCACATATAGATGAAGCAAAAAAAAATGACCTAAAAATAACTTTAGGAGAATATTTGAGGCCCTTAAAGAGGAAATAAAAAATTCCCTCAAAGAAATGGAAGAAAAGACAAACAAAAAATTGAAGAAATCAACAATCCCTTAAAGAAAACCAAAAAATCAAACATATGAAAGAAACTATACAAGACTTGAAAACTGAAATAGAGACAATAAAGAAAACACAAACTGAGGGGATTATAGAAATGGAAATTATGAGAAAATGACCAGAAACCATGAATGCAACTATAAACCGCAGAATACAAGAGATGAAAGAGAAGATCTCAAGGGCTGAAGATACAATTGAGGAAACAGACCCATCGGTCAAAGAAAACATTAAATCTAACAAAAATCTAACAAAATATATCCAGGAAATATGGGACACCATAAAAAGACCAAACCTAAGAATAATAGGTATAGAAGAGGGAGAAATCCAACTCTAAAGCACAGAAAATATATTTAACAAAATTATAGAAGAAAACTTTTCCAATCTAAAGATACCCCATGTATCTTATGGGATTACCATGGCTTAAAGTTAGAATTCAACAGCAGCACTAATTCCAGAAAGCCAAAACACATGAAAATTACACAGTGTTCACCTGAATCATCAATGGGTCAAGGAAGAAATTAAAGACTTCCTAAAATTCAATGAAAATGACCACACAACATACCCAAATTTATGGCATACATTGAAAGCAATGTTAAGGGGAAAGTTCATAGCACTAAGTGCCTACATAAGGAAGCTGGAAAAAATTTCACACTAGTGAATTAATAGAACATTTGAAAACTCTAGAACAAAAAAAAGCAAACTCACCTAGGAGAACTAGACTACAGGAAACAATCAAACTAAGAGCTGAAATCAACAAAATAGAAACAAAGAAAACAATACAAAGAATCGCTGAGAAGAAGAGTTGGTTCTTTGAGGAAATCTACAAAGCTTTATCCAAACTAACCAAAAAGCAGAGAGAGAGTATCCAAATTAACAAAATCATAAATGAAAAGGGGGACATAACAACAAACACGGAGGAAATACAGAGAATCATTAGGTCATATTTTGAAAACCTGTTCTCCTAAAAATTGGAAAACTTAAAGGAAATGGACAACTTTCTGGATGAATATCACAAAAATTAAATCAAGAACAGATAAGCAAATTAAATAGACCTATAACTGCCAAAGAAATAGAAACATTTATCAAATGTCTCCAAAAATAAAAAATGCCCAGGACCAGATGGTTTCAGCTAAGAATTCTATAAGATTTTTAAAAGAAGAACTCATACCAATACTCCTCAAATTGATCTACAGAGTAGAAAGAGAAGGAACATTGCCAAACTCTTTTTATGAGGCTACAATTACCTTACCTAAGCCACATAAAGACATTACTAAGAAAGAGAATTGCAGACCAGTCTCACTCATCAACATTGATGCAAAAAATACTCAATAAAATATTGCAAATCAAATCCAAGAACACATCAGAAAAATCATTCACAATGATCAAGTCGGCTTCACCCCAGAGATGCTGGGATGGTTCAACATATAATCCATATACACAAACTGAAAACTAAAAACCACATGATCCTCTCATTAGATGCTGAAAAAGCCTTTGACGAAATACAACATCCCTTTATGATAAAGGTCTTGGAGAGAGCAGGGATACAAGAAACATATCTAAACATAGTAAAGGCAACATACAGCAAGCCAATAGCCAACATCAAACTAAATGGAGGGAAACTCACTTCATTTCCTGAAATCAGGAACAAGACAAGGTTGTCCATTCTCTCCATATCTATTCAATATAGTTCTTGAGGTTCTACCTAGGGCAATAATACAAAAAAAAGGGATCAAGGGTACTCAAATGGAAAAGAAAAAGTCAAACTCTCACTATTTTCTGATAATATGATAGTTTACATAAGTGATCCTAAAAATTCTACCAAGGAACTTCTGTAACACATAAACACTTTCAGTAATGTAGCAGGATACAAGATTAACTCAAAAAAATTAGTAGCCCCTCTTTACACAGATGATAAATAGGCTGAGAAGAAATCAGAGAAACATCACCCTTTAAAATAGCCACAAATAGCATAAAATATCTCTGAGTAACTTTAATGAAACAAGTGGAAAATGTGTATGACAAGAACTTTAAGTCTTTGAAGAAAGAAATTGAAGAAGACACCAGAAAATAGAAAGATCCATCTCCCATGCTCTTGGGTAGGTAGAACTAACATAGTTAAAAATGGCAATCTTACCAAAAGCAATCTACAGATTCAATGCAATGCCCATGAAAATTCCAGCAAAATTCTCCACAGACCTCAGAAGAACAGTACTCAAATTCATATGGAAAAGCAAAAACCAGTGATAGCCAAAACAATCCTGTACAATAAAGGAACTTTTGGCGGCATCACCATCCCTTACCTCAAACTCTGCTACAGAGCTACAGTACTGAGAACAGCCTCATACTGGCATAAGAACAGACAGGAGGACCAGTGGAATCGAATCGAAGACCCAGATATTAAACAACACACATACGAACACCTGATTTTTGACAAAGAAGCAAAAAATATGAAATGGGAAAAAAAGCATATTCAACAAATGGTGCTGGCATAACTGGAAATCCACATGTAGAGGAATGAAACTAGATCCATATCTATCACCATGCACAAAACTCAAGTCCAAATAGATCAGAGACCTCAACATATAGCCAACCACAATGAACCTCATATAAGAGAAAGTGAAAAGTACACTTGAACTCATTGGCACAGGAGACCACTTCCTAAAATAACCCAAGTAGCACAGACACTGAGAGAAACAATTAATAATTGGGACCTTCTGAAACTGAAAGCTCTGTAAAGCAAAGAACATGGTCAAGACACAATGGCAGCCTACAGAATGGGAAAAGATCTTCACCAACCTCACATCAGACAGAAGTCTGATCTCCAAAATATACAAAGAACTCAAGAAATTGGTCATCAAAATAACAAATAATCCAATTAAAAAAATGGAGTACAGACCTAAACAGAGAATTCTCAAGAAAGGACTCTGAACGACAATTAAGGAAATGCTCAACATCCTTAGCCATCAGAGAAATGTAAATCAAAACAACTTTGGGATTCCATATTACACATGTAAGAATGGCCAAGATCAAAAACACTGATGACAACTTATGCTGGAGAGGATGTGGGGTAAAGGGAACACTCCTGCATTACTGGTTGGAGTACAAATTGGTACAGCCCCTTTGGATATCAGTATGGCAATTTCTAAAAACATTAGAAAACAACCTTTGTCAAGACCCAGCAATAACATTTTGGGGTATATACCCAAAGGATACTCAATCATACCACACGAACATGTGCTCAGCTATATTCATAGCAGCATTGTTTGTCATAGCCAGAACCTGGAAAGAACCTAAATGACCCTCTACCGAAGAATGGATAAGGAAAATGTGGTACATTTACACAATGGAGTACTACACAGGAGAAAAAATAATGGCATCTTGAAATTTGCACGCAAATAAAGGGATCTAGAAAACATCATATTGAATGAGGTAACTCAGGCCCAAAAGATAAATATCATATGTGTTCATTCATAAGTGGCTTTTAGACATAAAGCAAATTAAACCAGCCTACAATTCACAATCCCAGAGAACCTAGACAACAATGAGTACCCTAAGAGAGACATACATGTATCTAATCTACATGGGAAGTAGAAAAATACAAGATCTCCTAAGTAAATTGGGAACATGGGGACCATGGGAGAGGGTAGAAGGAGAGAGGAGAGGAAGGAAGCACAGGAAAATGCATAGCTCAATAAAATCAATTTAAGAAAGTAGATTCAATAATCTACCTTTTCATTTTTATTTATTTATTTATTTGCTTTTTTGCGACAGGGTTTCTCAGTAGATTTCCAACTTATCCTGGAACTCACTCTGTAGACCAGGCTGACCTTGAACTCATAGAGATCTGCATGCTTCTGCCTCCCAAATGCTGGGATTAAAGGCGTGTGCCACCACTGCCTGGCCTTTTATTCTTTCTCTTTTTTTTCTAACAAGAACCTTGAATCTAATTTTCTTTTTTTAGCTTTTCTCCTGACCATTATCCATAACAACTTTTAGCTAACACATTAAACAAAAACAAACATCCATAATCCATTTTTTGGGAATGTGGGCATAGTTTTCTAGGCTACATTCTGCTGACTGGGGACGCTGCTAATCTTACGAGGACACAAAGAAAATTTAAGGTTATGGTTCTAGTTCTTACCGGAGTGTTCAGTGAGGTTGGAACATTTCAGCCAGCAGTCTTGAAGCAGTTCTGGATGTAGAACTCACAGGACACTACAGCAAATGTATTCTGAAATGTTGGATCATCTGGGTCATCTGCTCATATTGGAGATTTTTCAGGGGGTCTTCCTTGATCAAAAGCTATTTTTCTTAAACCAGAATGAATCCACATCCTCTTACTTCCTGTAGAAAGAAAAAGCAAAACCTCTTCTCCGAAGAAATATTTTTTGACTTAAATTTCGAAGTCAAAGCATTTTGACCAAACCTTATTTTTCTTAATCCAGAATGAATCCACAGCCTCTTACTTCCTGTGGAAACAAAAGCAAAACCTCTTTTCCAAAGTAACATATATTTTGAATTAAATTTTGGAGTCAAGGCATTTTCAAAATATATAAATTGGATTATCCAGCATCATATATAACCAAATGTCTTTTAGCAGCTGTTGCTCCTTCCTCATCAGTCAAACAATTCAAAGACAACACAATAACATATGGTATGCAGATTCTCTGTGTATTTTTTGTCTTTACATGGAAACTAAGCTGTGGTGGATGGGAGTTGGGGGCACTAGTTTTTCTCCTGAGTCAAGTGGCTAGGTTTGGGTCTAGCTCCTAGATCTGGAAATCCATTCCCAACTTTGACCTGTGCTGGTGGCTAAAAAGCCTCAAGCAAATGGCATTTTCATGAATTTGTACCCCAAAACGCTGGGCGCCAAATGATGCACAATTAATAAAAACTCAGGGTCAGAAATTGGAGTTCAACCTGAATATCTGAAAAACAAAATAGCCAGCCACTGACTCTTACCTTGACAATCAGTCTGAAATGGTGATCCGGCCTCCCGGACAGTATGAGAGCTGTCTACCCCCTGTCTTATCTTCCTCTCTAAGGCTGAGATTAAAGGCATGCACCATTGGGATTAAAGGCATGCATCATCCGATTTCTCTGACAACTAGTGTGGCTCCTGGGATTAAAGGTGCACGTCATTTTGGCTACTGGGTTTAAAGGTGTGTATTACCATAACCTGGTCTATAAGGCTGACCAGTGGGACTTTTCAATTCTCAGATCTTCAATCAGTCTTTATTTCTTAAAACACAATTGAAATTCCACTACACGTAGGTTTGATGCTGTGTTCTCTTTGATAACAAACATGCAGAATGTGGACCTCTTTCCTATTCTTTTCCAAATTCCATTGTCTTACTTTTTTTAAATGGTCAAGTTTCTTCATGTCTAACATTAAACACTACATCCAGATTACTCTTAGATACACACTATGGGAGCAGGATACGAAGAAGAAGCAATAGATGGAGTAGCTCCTTTGGGATGGATGAGTGACCAAATAACCTAAAGATGGTGAGTCCGACAAAAGATCACTGTGCTTTCATTCCATATCCAGTATTCACCAGCTGTATGCCTTTGGGCAAGTCACATGCATGTTACACGCCTCTTAACTAGAAATCAGGGTTTTTATTCTTTTCTATTTCATAGGACTGTTGAGGAATAAAGTTTGCCACATCTTTGTTTAAATTTAAAGACCTTTATATTTTCTATGACACTTAAACTTTTAAATGTTGCTGAATGTTTTTTAAAATTTTACTAATTATTATGTAGGATGAGAGATTTCCATTGTCTCTTACTATTGAAATAACAATGGAGTATTAGAGTTAATCAATTACTATAAACTAAAACAATTTGCTTTTCTGACATATTTTTTCTTTATTTAAAAAAAAAAACCAAAAAACTATCTTTTTTTTTTCATTTTACATAGCAATCCCAGTTCCCACTTTCTCCTCTCATCCACCTACCCCCTACCCTAATCCCCATCCACTCCTTAGAGAGGATAAGGCACATTGTTTTGAGGAAGGACCAAGACTCTCCCTACTATATATAGGTTGAGCAAGGTATCCATACAAAGAGAAAGGGTTCCAAAAACACAGTACAATCTGTAGGGTTATATCCTGGTGTAACTGTCAGTGGCCCCACATTCTGCCCCAACCATATAACTGTCACCCACATTCTGAGGGCCTAGTTTGGTCTTATGCTGGTTCCTTCCCTGTCCAACCAGAGTTGGTGAGGTCCCATTAGCTCAGGTAAGCTGTTTCAGTGGGTGTCCCCATCACGGTCTTGACCTCTTTGCCCATATCCTCAGTCCCCCACTCTTCACCTGGACTTTGGGAGCTCAGCCCAGTGCTCCACTGTGGATCTCTGTCTCTGCTTCCATCAGTTGCTAGGTGAAGTTTCTATGGTGATATTTAAGATATTCATCAGTCTGACTACAGGGCAATGCCAGTTCAGGCACCTTCTCCACTATTGTTTAGGGTCTTATCAACTGGGGTCATCCTTGTGGATTCCTGGGAATTTCTCTAGTGCCAGGTTTCTTGCTAGCCCCATAATGTCTTTCTCAATCTAGAGTTCCTTGATCTCTGTCTCTGTCCTCTCATCTTGACTATCCCATTCCCTCAAGTTCTCCTCCCCCCCCTCTCCCTTTCTCCTTCCCTTTCATTCCCCCTTTTCCCCTCACCCCCATGCTCCCAGTTTTGCAGGAGATCTTGTTTATTTTCCCTTCCCAGGGGGATCTTTATATGTTTTTCTTAGGGTTCACCTTGTTACTTAGCTTCTCTGAGTCATAAACTATAGGCTTGTTATCCTTTGCTTTACAGCTAGTATCCACTTATGAGTGAGTACACACCATGCTCATCTTTCTGAGTCTGGGTTAACTTACTCAGGATGATTTTTTTCTAGTTCCATCCATTTTCATGCAAATTTCAAGATATCATTTTTTTAAACCACTGAATAGTACTCCATTGTGTAAATGTACCACATTTTCTTTATCCATGTTTTGGTTGAAGGGCATATTCTGATTATTGCAAATAATACTGCTATGAACATAGTTGAACAAATGTCCTTTTAGTATAATTGAGCCTCCTTTGGGTGTATGCCCAAAAGTGATATCGTTGGGTTCTGAGGTAGGTTGATTCCCAACTTTCTGAGAAACTACCATACTGATTTACACAGTGGTTGTACAAGTTTACATTCCCACCAGCAATGGAGGAGTGTTCCCCTTACTCCACATTCTCTCCAGCATAGGCTATCATTGGTTTTTTGATCTTAGCCATTCTGACAGGTGTAAGATGTCAGAGTCATTTTGATTTGCATTTCCATGATGGCTAAGGATGTTGAGCTTTTCCTTAAGTGTCTCTCAGCGATTTGAGATTCTTCTGTAGAATTTATATTTACCAGTCTGAATCAGTGAGTTGTATTTCCTTCGATTAAAACATGACTAATTTTTATCTCTGTGTTTGTTGTCTGTAGGGGTACAGTATGTGTGTATGTATGGGAACATATATGTGTGAGCTTGGGTGAACACTTGTCAAATATGGTTGTCATAGGGCTACCTTTGGTACTGGTTCTTGCCTTCCACCTTGTCTGAGACTGGGTTCCTTGTGTGTTTGTTTGTATTCTGCATGTAAGGCTAGCTGATCCAACCCATGAGCTTCTAAGGAATTCATTTGTTCTAGCTTCCATCTCCTCATAGGAATACTGGGATTACAGATGTACTGTTTCACATGTGAGTTTGTGTGGATCCTGGGGAAAACTAAGGTTCTCATACACATCCTATACATCCCCCACTGTAGTCGGAGGCTGCTTGTTCATTTTCCAGCAGCCAGACCTGAACTAGTCACACGGAAACTATATTAATTGCAGTACTGTTTGATCTATTATCTAAACTTCTTATAAACTAACTCTTACATCTTAAATTAAGCCATTGCTATTATTCTATGTATTGCCATGAAGCTCATAGTTTACTAGAAATGTTCTGGCATCTGTCTCCTTACATGGTGTCTCTTCAATCCACCTACTTTCTCTATATCTCTGTTCAGATTTCCTGCATGGAAATGGCTATATTCTACACTGCCATAGGCCCAAAGCAGATTCTTTATTAACCAATATTAATAAAACACATTCACAGCATACAAAGGGGAACCCCACATCTCCTCCCTTTTTATGTCTAAATAAACAGGAAGGTTTTAAATTTCACATAGTAAAATTACATATAACAAAGCAAGTGTCAAACAGAAATTACAGTTACAATATTCATATCTACTTTATCTTTTATCATAACTAAGGAAAACTATAATTATAATTCTTTATTCTTCAACTCCATCAAAGACCCTAGAAGGATATAATATTACCTAAGTAAACAGTAAGTGCATTGTAAGTAACTTCCAAAACTCTAGAATTGGCAGAGACATCTTGCTGCCTGGACAGTCATCCAAAGTTCTTCTGTAACATTGGTGCATCCATCTTCAGCCTGCAAGCCAATAGTGTCCAGAAAACGTTTCCATGAAGCAGGAAATTTCATAGACAGTTCCACTTATACTGGCAGTTTGTCAGTCACTTTCTTCTGTGTCCTGCAGAATGTCTGGCAGATTCTTTCATGAAGCAGGAACCCTGACGGGCTGTCTCACCTTCTTTAGGCAGCTTCAACAGCTATTTTTCTTTCTGTATTTTAAAATTGATTTTACTGAGTATATATTTTTTTCTCCACTCCCTTCCTCTTCTACCCTCTCTCATGGTTTCCATGCTCCAAAGTTATACTCAGGAGATATTGTCTTTTTCTACTTCTCATGGAGATTAGATCCATGGATTTCTCTTATGGTCTGCTTTGTTGTCTAGGTTCTCTGGGATTGTGAATTTTAGGCTAGTTTTTCTTTGCTTTATGTCTAAAAGCCACTCATGAGTGAGTACATATTTGTCTTCTTGGGTCTGGGTTACCTCACTCAGTATGATGTTTCTAGATCCATCTATTTGTCTGCAAATTTCAAGATGTCATTATTTTTTCTCCTGTGTAGTACTCCATTGTGTAAATGTACCACATTTTCTTTATCCATTCTTCTGTAGAGGGGCATTTAGTTGTTTCAAGGTTCTGGCTATGACAAACAATGCTGCTATGAACATAGTTGAGCAACTCTCCTTGTGGTAAGATTGAGCAACCTTTGGATTTATACCCAAAAGTGGTATTCTGACTTTTGAGGTAGATTGTTTCCCTATTTTATGACAAATCACCATACTGATTTACAAAGCAGCTGTACCAGTTTGCATTCCCACCAGCAATGCAGGAGTGTTTCCTTTACCCCACATCCTCTCCAGCATAAGTTGTCATCAGTGTTTTTGATCTTGGCCATTCTTACAGGTATAATATGGAATCCTGAAGTTGTTTTGATTTGCATTTCTCTGATGGCTAAGGATGTTGAACATTTCCTTAAGTGTCTTTCAATCATTTTAAATTCCTCTGTCGAGATCAGCAATCATTTTTCCTGTGGGCCCTACATGTCCAGTTCACACAGCATACCATCATGCAGTCCAGACAAGAGCAGTTTCTTGCCCAAATGGCTAGCATACTCCATATGGAGCCTCTTCAATGCCCATCTTCCTCTTGAAGTTGATTGGTGCTGCCAGGAGCAGATGTGTTTCACTGTCATGAAAATTTGTAAATTCTTAAAACATTTTAAATGCCATATTCTATTAGTCTTTGAAAGGTTTGAGAAATACCTATTCATCTGAAATATATCTCGGTACATCTAGAAAACCTAACTAAAATGACTACAGTTAGACTATTTTTGATGACTATTAACCTGTATGTCATAATTATACATTACATTTTTAAAAGAGCTGCACAAACACAACGCCTTAATCAAGAGCAGAAATATACATATAACAAAATTGACCTTAAATTTGTATCAATAAACCAAGATTCGTACCAATGCAAAGGATTCATCTTAATATCATATCACCTTTTAAATGTAAACAAACATTTATAAACAATCATTAGTGAATTTGGGAATTATTATCTAGACTACTCCCTGCTGACTGGGGATGCTGATAATCAGGTTTGTCATGGGGTATCTTGTGTGGTAGGTCCATCTAAGCCAGCAGTCCTGAAGCTGTCATGGATGTTGGACCATCTGGGCCTTTTCTTCAGGGGGTCTTGTTTGATCAAACCACATTAGCCAGTATGGAATCCACAGCTTTCTGTCCTCTGTGGAAACAAAAGCAGAACTTTTCTTCCAAAGCAACAAATCCTTATACCCACATTTTGAAGTCAAGATACCTTTACAACATATATGTTAATTTAGCTTAGCAGCCTGTACAATGAAATGTCTCTCTGTATTTAGCTCATTCATAGTCAGAAACTTCAAAGAAAACCCAATAATATACATAATCCAGACTCTCTGTGTATATTCCATCTTTACACGGCCTATTTTTCATACTCTATTACTTTTTCTACAAGTTTTATATTTATTTTATTATCTTTACTCCTTTTATCTATGACTGCTCTTTTATATTATCTTCACTGTCTCTTTGCTCTTTTTCTTCTCTCTCCCAAGCTTATGTACATTTATTTAATACTGTGACCCATTTAGAGGTCTCTTTTGTCTGAATCTGTCTTCATTGCATATCTGTATTAATTTTATGACGAGGCATGCTTTTAAAACTGTAAGCAGCTTGGTCACAGCAGCCCTGGATGCTGGCTCTGCCTCTCTTAGGGTTTCAATACGGCAGAAGTAGTTCTCTGCCGGCTCTGGGACCACTGGGTCGGAACCGTCCTCAGCACTCAACTCTGGGTAGCACCGTGTAGCTTATAAACCCTTTCTATCAGACTAAAATATAAATCTGCCATGCAGCGCACTGCGAGGCCTGGAAATATCTCCTCGTTTGGCAGCAGGAATTGTCCATGCTCTCCTGCCTGTGCACTCCTAGCAGATCCAATTCCACCCTGCCCAGGATGAAAAATATTGTAGTTGTGATCTACACACATATACAGTGGATTACTACTGGGAATAGACTACTGATAAGACTAAATACATAGAATAAACAAATGAAAGAGTACACACAAAAATACTTACACATTATGTGATTTCATATATTAAAGTTTCTATAAAATACAAACAAAGGCAACAGAAAACAGACCAATGAATTCTAAGCCTGGTAGATAAGATTAGAGAGGGGGAGTTAGTCTGAATTACATGAGCTGCTTCTGGTGATGAATATGTTTATGACTTTTCCACAGTTATAGATTTATGGGCTTCTCATACGATCAACATCTACTTATACTGTAAAGATGTGGAACTTATTATTATACCTCAGTGAATCAGTTAAGCACAGGTGAGAAGTAAAAACAAATGCTTCTCTGAAACAAATTAAAATTCAATTTCAATAAACTATGAAATAAGTAAGACAGAAAAGAAAATAATCTTGCTGATATCCCTAGGAATAGAAGGGATTTGGGGTAGAAATTCACCTCAAAAGTTGGTCGTATTTCCTTGAGAGATTCATCTGCATCTTAAAAATAGTTTCACAATCAGATGATACAGTAGTTGCTATGGAGACTGTGCATTTGAGAGAGAATGGTAGTGCATAAAAGTCCTAAGTTTAAAACTCCCGTACTATGAGGCTCCATGTCTCTGTCACCTGCTGGTCTGTGTTGGGTAGAAAAAGTTATTTCTTAATGAATTTAAAAATCCTTTTAAAATATGTTTTCAAAAAAGTATCTTCTCGCTAATTGTTAAAATTAAACACCCTGGGTGCAGAAGAAACGTGACGTTTTAACTGACAAGAAACAAGAGTTTTAGAATTAGAAACTATTTATAAGGAATTGATATGGGAAATTACAGTGACTTCTATTAGGACCTGCCCACAAGTACCAAGTGCCGTGTGTGGTACGTTAATGTCACCCCATGAACAGGAGGAATATGACACAGTATTTGAAGACTCAAGGAATTTTCCCATCATTTACAGTCCTGGGTTGATTTTTTCCCCACCAAATGTGTAATATTCTCCTCCTTTAGATACTTCACAGAATACACGTAGGAGGCACACAAAGTTGAGGCAGCGAAGAATTGATCTTCTGCCACACAACACGTAATTGTTACATTTTTCCTGGATCAATGTTTGAACCCATATAGTTATTTCAGACTCCAGAACTGAAATATCTGTAAGTCTTTTTGGCTAGACATCAACCATAGCTTCAATGAAAGATATTTTTACCATTTGGTTCACTTGTTTTAATTACACCAGGTGGTTGGGATGTTTGATTTTATTGAATCTACTAGATTTTCTCAAACCCACATAAAAAAAAAGGTCATAAAATTGAAGTTAAACATGAGCTCATTCTCAACTCGAATGGTTTGAGGCTGTTTCTGTTTTGCTACTGATATTTGTTTCACTTTCAAAGGGCAATGAAGTTAGAATTGTGTTTGGAGTACCCTGTCTTCAAGTTATTGCTGTGATTACGGCTGCAGGAATTAATATCTTTTCTGTTTCCTCTTAGGGAAATTCATCCTTATCTTTCTAGTGTTTAATTCATCATCTGGAAGACAATTTCACCCTTGACAAGAATGCTTCTGTTCACAGACCACATTCCCTCTCAAGGATCATTCTAAAACTTCAGCTTATCCCAACTCTCCCATGACTCCTGGGATAAAGTACATCCACCAACAGCCGGTCCTCTTTAGTCATGTGGCTTTGCCTACTTCAGTGTCAGTGATTGCCAGGTTTTCCCAGTCTTCTTAAAGAAAGTGGCATTACTTAAACCGCCCACAGCCATGGTGTTCCTTTAGCTTTCTTAAAGTTTTCACAAATCTTTGCGAACACTGGTGCTCTTTCTTAACTCCAAAGATGCACTGAGTTTTCTGACTTCCTTAAAAGAGAGCTATTCATACCCGTTTCCTCCCCTGGCTATACACACTTCTCTGCTTAAACACGGGCTAGAATGTGCTGCGCAGGTCACACCCTGCTTTGCTTTAACAGATTGCCTACTCCAACAAAGTCGCTGAACTTCTGTACTCCTCTTTGGCCAGACCCAACTAAGTTCACCTACCGTTCATAACCTGCCCGGCACCACGGAGACACTATTTTAGAAATACAATTGTCACTGTTCTACTTTGAATGGTATTGCAGACAAGGCTGTGGAGACTCTAGAATCATGCCCTGTCATTTCCCCAAGTTCTCCTGAATTATATAGGATATTAGAGACCCTCAGTTGCTGTGCCAGCCCCTTAACCCCTCCCTCCCCGAAAAGTCATGTCCAAGCCTGTGTGAAGCTGCATGGTCATATGTAGGTAATGTCACTTCCTCTCCTGTCTCTTCTGGATATTCAAGCTGTAAAGCAGTTTAAGAGAGCAGGAAATGACCGTGCCGTATGTCAGTCCTCATATAGATGCTAGCAACGGATGACAAATCCGCTAGAGGAAATTACCCAGGTAGTTGCAGGTTCTAAACAATCAACTTCTTCCTTTTATAAGACAGGAAGGTCTAGACAGGTAAAGTGCAGAGAGAATTTGGAAAATTGACCAGCACTACGCTGAGTGTATTGTAGTTAATGGCGGCATTCAGTTTTCTTGTACCTGCTTCTTAAGCTATAATAATCAAATTCATAAAACTTCATTTGAACTCCTTGCAATCAGTTTGTTGATGACTTGGGGTATCATGAGCACAGTACAAATCACTGTCCATTGAAAGTAAGCGGGGATATTTAGGAAGTTTTATGCGACGGATAATTATTCACATGCTTTGTAAATATGAATTCATGTAATTCTCACAACATTTTAAAATTACTAGTATTATACTCACAAACTCAAGACCAAGAGACTCAGTAACTTGACCAAATTTCCACAAGTAGTAAGTGGCAGAAAGCAGAACATTTGCTCTGGAGTCTAATCCTTAGCCACATTGTGCCCATGACTAAGGATAGAGCAACAGCTCCTAGGTAACTCATTGTTTTGGTTCCTGCAGCCACAGTACTATGCACAATAGTGTATTCCTTTCCAATGGAGAATCTATAGAGAATGTATACTTCAGACACTGGGGTGCTCAAACATGTTGTCACCTAACCTTTTCTAGGAAAGGCAGTTGAACCCTTGTTTGAGATGCACAGTTTGAGTGCTTGGTGACGGATTTAGTCAGTGTAACAGAATATCTGTGACTTGAGAAATCACTGTTGTAAGAATCCAGTTCATAATATGTCTAAGTTTTTTCCTGAAATTCAGAAATTTGGCAATTTTGCTTGCAACAGAGTAATTTTGTTGGGAAAGTTTGGCATATCTTTATGAATGCAATTAAATAATTGTAAATTAAGATGATATGTAGGCAATTTGAATGGACTCCCTGGAACTTCTAATTAAGCTACTTTTTGGTTTGCCCACATATTCATTTTGGCATTGATATTTCCTTCCATCGCTTTTAAAGTAAAAAAGAATTATTGCAAGGACACAGAATCGACTCAGAACCATAATAATTTGGTTGCCACTTAATTAGGAAATTACATTTCAGGCAAATATCTACTTTTTGGAAATTATCCAAAGAAACCATAACCCTGGCTTGAAAATCCAGACCTTGTACTTTCTATTGTTATGATTCACTGGTAACTACATTAAGGAAATGTGTGTGTTATTCTAAATTGAAGTAACTTGTAAAAAATTTGCCAGCTAAGAAGTTTTCATTTCCCAGGTCACAAGTAGCTTAAGCAAAACAAAGCTTACTGGAGTAGTGCAGGTGTCTAGGAATGACTATTAGGACTATCCTAAGCGTTCTACCAACTAAACTAATTATTATAACCTATGCTTTTATTTAAAAGGCCTATTCTTGTTATATTATCTGTCTTTTATCTTACAACAAACAATTTACTAAAGGGCTTGAATGTTTGTATTTCAAGTCATCTTTCCTAAGATTTTTTTAAATAATTATACTTATGTATTTGGTGTGTATGTGTGTGCATGTGTGTGTGTGAGTGCATGTGTGTGTGTGTGCATGTGTGTGTGCATGTGTGTGTGTGAGAGAGAGAGCAGGTATATACTATGCCAAACACATGAAGGTCAGGAAAATTTACAGGAGTCAGCTCTCTGTTTCTACCATGTAGGATCTGGGACCACACTCAAGTCCTTCGAGTCCCAATGAGTCACACCATTGGTTCAGCAATTCTTAGTCTTAATACTGAATAATACAAACCACCATAATGTAAGTCTTTTGATATTGTTGATTCCATCTCACTATCAAGTCCTGAAGGCATTTACATGCTGTTGCATTTTTGTCTAATATATATTACTGCTCTTCTTACTGATTGCTGTGTGGCGAGCTTTTTCTAGTTTTTCTGAGGTAATGATTTCTGTACTCTAGTGAATCCATAGAATGGAGCAATGACTAGACTATGCCAACAATCTAGCGTATTCATGGCAAGCTTCTGAAGTAGGAATTAATGTTCTAATTTTTTGCTGAAGACCAGAGTGCAGCCAACTAGTTGTGTGACAAAATCTTATCACTTTCAGGGCTAGGGTGGTATGTCTGGCTTGAGAAGTAATCATAAATACAAAACTGAAGGAAGCACACGTGCTCGTGAGATGGGACTTGACATTTTTCAGAACTGTGCCATTGCTGTGATCAAGTGGTTTTATCAAATAAACATTCTTTTTGTCTCCTGTACACAAACCAAATGGCTAGTCTGATGTTCCATGAACTCAACTCATGTCAGCAGTCAACTTTCATCTCATTAGGGTACTTCTGACCCATGTCTAAATTTCCAGAAGAAAAACCTGTAGTGACTGAGCTTTAGCGTTTGGAGAATGAGTTGGGGCCAGAGGTTCTTTGTATATAGCCTGATGTCTGCTCCAAATGAGACTTTGAGGCAGACTATATAGGAAAGAAATTTGATATTAAAAGAAAATGTGTTCAGAGATATCAGTTAGTTTACTGTATAACGGATTTTAGTTCAAAATAATCTCATCTGCTTTGTTTGGGAGTACAAATCTCAGACCGTGATGGGGAAACTTATGTTTTCCACTCGGTTTCTTGGTAGAGCTATAGAGCAGGAGGTCACAAACAAATAATCAAACAATGAGATATTTCATTGTCATCACACACACACCTAATATTAAGATGATGATTCAATAGAGCACTCCCCTTTCATTTACATAAGAAGAGATATCAAAAGACTACACCTGACAATTGCCTTGTGGATACGGGAAATATATCAATGACCTGTAAAGAATTCTTAACTACTGTTTTATTGCTCTAAAGAGACACCATGACCAAGGGAACTCCCACAAAGGAAATCAATTAATTGGGAGCTTGCTTACAGTTTCAGAGGATCAGTCCATGATCATCATCTCAGGAAATAGACAGGCAAGGCACTGGAGCATTAGCTAGGATCTATACATCTTGATCTGTGAGCAGTAGAATGAGACAGACAGACAGACAGACTGACTGACTGATTTGGCCTGTTGTCAGCTTTTAAAACCTCAAATCCCACCCCCAGCAACACATTTCTTCCAACAAGGTCATATGTACTCCAACAAGGCCACACCTCCTCATCCTTTCCCAACAGTTCCACTCCATGTTAGCTAAACATTCAAATGTATGAGCCTATGAGGGTCATTTTTAGTCAAACCACCACAATTCTCAAAGACCAAATTAAATTAGGACATTAGTACGTAGCACAGCTGTGTCATAAGAGTTTTGCCAAACCAAGTCTGAGTGTCGCCACTTACTAAGATGATGCAAGGGAATGGATGGAGGAAACAACGTCTGGACTCTAACAGCAGAATTCAGCCAAGAAAATATCAAAAGAGGTGGCACTGTCAACTGATATTTCCATATACGATGTACTATGCAGGGCAAGGAAAGCAAATTGTATATTTTACCATTTCTCTGAATGGAAAGAAAACAATCTCTTGAGCAGTTGTGACCACAAATCAACCACCATCTAGTTCAAAGGAACTCCTCAGTGGCCATGCCAGTGTATAAGTGTCTTGTTTCTCATGTTCCCATTTGGCCCATTTCCTTGCATGACTCCAGGATTGTCATTCATCCCTCCATTTACAACTCCCGTGTCTTGATCTAATTGTTTCTTTTATTGATAAGATACCTCAATTTTCACAATTATGGCCTCCAATAGTTGTCTAAAACATGAGCATTGAAAATGTGTTTGGAGTCTTCTTGTGGAAAAGTCCTCTAACAATTCCCCACAGCACACTCCTTTCTAAGTAAAAGATTCTTTATTCTCATGAAATTTGATCATGACAAATAGGAGGTAAGATGAGACATCTTCCTGTTCCAGATCCATGGGAAACCTTACATTGTACTTCCAGAGGGTAAATGTTCATCCTTGAGTCACTGCATTAAGAACCAACTATTGTCCTTTAAAAGAACAAGGGAACTTCTATATTTTATATTACATGCATATGTAAATTTTATTATCAACTTTTCTAATATAAGGTACTTGTTATTAATTCTTTTAACATAGTACATTATTCTAATAGGATACACTTTATACACTAGCACAATCTTCACTTAATTTTGTGTTCATTAGTTTTATGTTCCTTTAAAGAAATATACCAGAAACATCCAATTTACAGAGAGA
This sequence comes from Ondatra zibethicus, assembly GCA_004026605.1. Classification (NCBI taxonomy): domain Eukaryota; kingdom Metazoa; phylum Chordata; class Mammalia; order Rodentia; family Cricetidae; genus Ondatra; species Ondatra zibethicus. The sequence continues at coordinate 27,831 of PVIU01006346.1, forward strand.
AAGCTTGTTTTAGTCCATGGTTTCAGGAACTTTACATGAACAAGAAGGTCCATTGCTTTTTAGGTGGCAAAGAGTACATCACAATCACATCATATGGCAAAGCAAACCAGGGATCTGAAAGCCAGTGAACAAGAGAAAAAGGTGACGTCTCCTTGAAGGGACATACCCCAGTGACCAACAGATACTAACTAGACTTTATCACTTCAAGCTTTACCCCGTGCTGTGGGGGACCACGTCAATTCCACTGTGGATGTGGTGGTCCATAGGAACTTCAAAACCTTCATACTGAGTAGTACTTTGCATTGAGTTTTAAGATAAATATTTGTCTTTTGGAATTTTGAAGAAATGACTCAGTTGTCTTTCAGAATAGACAGGCATTGTTGAAGCTCTCTGATATTATGAACCCTTTCTTGTTTTGGAGTCTTTGTGTTTTCTAGAAGATTTTACTTTCATTCATGACATTCTAGGGGTTTAAGACAGTGTATTTGGGGATCATCTTTCTAACCAGGTCCGGTATAAAACAGAACTTGGACTGAAACTTGATGTAGATCCCAGCTTTGCTTTAAATTAGTGATCCTTCTGCCTCAGTTTCCTAACTACTGAGATGGTAGGCGTGAGTACTGCACCTTGCTCTATGTGCACTGTTCCTGGGGATGTGTGGCCTTAGGCTTTTAAAGGATTTGTTGTGTTCTATATATGAGGGTTTACCTTCTTTTTCTCAGTTCATCTCCTAAGAATATTACTACATAGGCACTGAAAATCTTATTACTATTTTTATATCTTCATAGTTTGGTTGTATTATTATATATTTAATGAGATTTCTTTGACTTTTTATTACAAATATAATTTCATATCTCAAGTATTTTTCTTGTTAAAATTTTAAAGGCACTTTATTCTACTATTCTAATTCCAAGGCATCTTTTTCTGTTGCTTCTCCTGCCTGATTGTCCTTGTACATCAATACCACTTTAAAGACATTTACTGTTTTGTGTTAGCAGGGTATTGATAGGAAGAAGAAATGAATACATAATCAACCTGACAGTTCTAGTAATGGGATCTTTCTGAGCAAAGTTTATGGTAAAATACAGCTGGAAATTGGATGTCACAAAAGCCTAGTGACAAGTTATGTTTACATTTATTTAATTTCAGTATGTCTATTGCTTTGTGCCATCCAGTGAAACAGGTCCAGGGTTGAGGAAGAGCACCAGGAAAGCTATAGACAAAGTCTCTCTGTGTTTTCTGAGATATCTGGTGTCATATTCTCTCGGGTGACATTAGATGTGCACAAATAATGCTTACCAAGAAAATCAAGCACCTGTGTAGCCTGGCTTTAAAAATTGTAGCTTCTATAGTCATGGAGAATTCAATTCAAATATCACTCCGGTATTTATTAACAAAGAGACTTTCTTTAAGATTCCCAGTTTCTCAGACCTTCTGAATCTTCCTCTGTAAAATGGGAATTAATTACTGTGTGCTCTTTTTAAGCCTGTTGTGAAGATTAACTTAGATAATGTAGTTAATGTACTTAGCTCAGCATCAGGTATGGAAGATACTGAGTAAGTGACAGCTGTTATTATTTTAATGGTGCATAATTATACTTTAACAAAAGCTGTAATAACTTACAAAGTGGCAGATTGTCTGAAGTGAATCAAAGCATACATATGCTTCTAAAATGAAGAAATGTAAATGTATAAGATATTACTTGATCATAATAACTATTTAATTTGTAGTAAAATAATTCATCAGAGAAATAAAACCTTAAAAGATTCATTCAAACATATAGATGTACCAAAGATACTGTAGAAATGCCTAAAGATTCTCTACTAATATATATATACATATACATATATACACATATATATGTATCTCAAAATCAAAAAGGTAAACTTGTATCCTAAAGACGAAGGCATGAGAGCGATAAGAACATAGAAAGTAGCTGATTTCGCTGCCCTGTATCACTTATGGAGCCTCATAGGATGGATATTTTAAAATTATTTCTCTAGAAATAAATATGACTTTGTGAAATGAATATGTTATTTTAAAGAACTAAAGATATTCCTTATAGTAAAGATTTCACAGCAAAAGAAATGAGTGGAAGGGCTTAGGATATAATCATGCCTTAACAATATTCTTCCCCATTTTACTCTGAAATCAAAAACAAATAACTAAATTAAATTTGTATATTGAAGACTAAGGCATGAAAGCAAAAACACATTGAATGTAGTTTATTTCACTGGCCTTATGGTCTCACTATTGGGGTCATACAGGCTGAATATTTTAAAATATTACTCTATAACATGAAAATAACATCACTTTGCTAATTATCTGATCTTGAACATAACACCATCTTCATTCATATAAATACTCTCAGTCAGCATTCAAGTTGTTAAAAATGTAGACATCCTTAACATCTTTTATTATACTATTGCCTAGTATTTTATGTATATATTTAGGTCAACCTGCTTTGTACATTTATTTCCAATATATTTTCTGATTATACATAAAAGGTGACTTTTAAAGAGAATATTTTTTATTATAACACATTGCAATTCTTTTCATACTTTGCAGTCTCTAAAATAATTGTGCTAAGGATTGTTCAGGGTATTTTGTTTTGATAGTAAATAGAGGCAGATTTCTTTATCTTCCTATTCATCTGTTTATAATTCTTTTTCTTTATTTATTGTACTGTCTAGGACTTCATCAGATAACTAAATTTTATGTGTTCAAATTTTATCCTTTTATTTATAGAATTATTTAGAAAAACTACCATTTATTTGTGTTCACTTTGCTAAGTTTTCTATGATCCTTCACAAAACTTAGAAAAGAAAACCACGGTTCTTTGCGTGTGTCAGCAGATCTTGCCCTCTAACCTTTTACAACTTTCTCAAACCAGAAGCAGGCAGACCCTAGTCACTCTGGTATGTGATTTGGACGCAGCCACAACTTCTGTTGTTGCAAGTCCTTTCCCCAGGTTTTGACCTCTTTCGCCATATCTTTGCATGGCTGGAGCTGTCTTATCTCCCGTGACTACTTAGAGTGGCTTCATTGTCGATCCCATCCAGCTTGCTACCCACTCTTGCTCGACCCGGGCATGTTTATTTCCTACAGCTCACATCTCGGTGGTAATAATATATGTGATCAGTTTTCATTTGACTTACACACAGAACATTCAGAAAACCATTTGCTACTGCCCCTTCAATTAGCCTTTACCTTGTTGCTGAACCCAAGAACAGAAAAAGAAAATGGCTGTACTTGTGATAACAGCTCTAATCTGAGACGGGGTGGATGGACGATTGTGTTGGAAAATGAAGGTGAATGACAAGTGGCCCAATATGGTTTGATTTTGCTGCTAATAGGTTAAGTACCAGCATTCATTTATGTAGGGTCTTTGGATTTGAATATCTTCCCCAAAAGTTCCTGTGCAGAAGTACTAATCGCAAAATTCATATAGTGTTGATGTTTTTAGGCACAATGATTGGAAGATAATTTTGAATGAGGGAGATCATGAAATTGGGACCCCCTGTGACATTTGTGACTTTATAAGAGAAGAAAACGCTTGGCCTAGCACGTGCTGTTCTTGCCTCATGACGCTCTCTGCCATGTCATGAGCAGCATGAGAGCCTTTCCCAGAGGCCGAGCAGACACCACTCTGCTCTTATGCCTCCAAGGATTCTAGTACTGTAGCATACACAATTTTATTTCTAGATTACCTAGTTCTTGCTACTTTCTTGTATCCATAGCAAACATGCTAAGTCAGCCTGGTAGGAGTTTAATGTTGACTATTTCTTTGGATCTTTTTTTATTCTGAGAATATTTTTCTGCCAGACTGAGAGTAAGTTAAGGCACATAAGGTAGAGATATCTACGTTCTGGATTGGACCCTACTTTAAGAATTTTGCCACATTTTCTTAAATGTCAAAGTATTGAGATAAATGACAGATAAACTAAGCCTCCTGATCTATTTGTTTGTCTAGAACAGTTATAACAACCTTATTTATAGAACTCTCTCTGGAGATATTCTCTCCTTATCCCTAAAGCCATGGTCTTGGTTATTAAAGAAATCTTTTGGGAGTGGAGATAATTGTTAAGTCACTTTCTTTAAAAAAAAAAAAAAACAATATGCAGCCAGGGGCAGTGGTGGCACACACCTCAATCTCAGCACTCAGGAGGCAAAGGCAGGTGGATCTTTGTGAGTTTGAGGCTAGCCTGGTCTGTGGAGCAAGGTCCAGGACAGGTTCCAAAGCTACAGACAAACCCTGGTTCAAAAACAAAAGGCAAAAAAGTGCTTTAGCCATTATTAATTGGTAAATGTTGATGAAAACCAATTAGCTACCATGTTAAAATAATCAGAGTAGCAAATTTTAAATCCTGCAATGTTAAGTGTTGGCACAGTTGTGGTCTAGTTTTAACTCTTGCATACTGATACTTGAAATATAAAGGGGCACATTTTTAAAGATGATTTGAGAGTGTGTACTAAAGTTGAAGGTTTGTATATGTGACAACCAAGAGTATTTCAGGGTGTGTGTGTTTGTGTGTATACCTGTCTCTTCTTTCATTTTTTAGGCTGGGCTTCATGTAGATGAAACTTCTCTCAATCCTGCAGTGTAACTACAGCTGGCCATAAACTCCTGATTCTCTTACCTCTCAAGTGATGGATCTATAGCCAAGAATGACCTTGAATTCCTGATACTCCTGCCTCCACTTTTTGGTGCTAAGAAGAAAGAGATATGGATTGTTTCCAAGCATTTCCATGTTTCTATTCTTTGGATAGTATCCTAGAAGAGTACCCTCATACAGGCACAGAGAAACATGTAGTAAAGAGTTCTTTCAACAGCATTGTAATAGGAAGTACTTAGGGAAAAATGCCGGCCATTTATGGGATGACTAATCCATGCATAGTCATCACACAATACTGAGGCTGGCAGGTGATATGAGCTCAAGAAATTTTCATTCTGTGCTGCATACTTTACTTTAACATATGGCTCTCATCAATGGTTAATTCAGCTTGCGATCTAATGTCTTCTGAGGAATGTCGTATTTGCTATACATTGGGTCTATGGTTAAAATTCCAATACAATATCTGGTTATCATCTGTGTCCCTGTTGAACTGTAAACTCCATGAATGCAGTGGTCATATTTTATGCTCTGCACTCGGCAAGTTGCCTGGAAATTTTCAGATGCTCCATAAAATTTGGTTGATGGAATAGCTGGGTAAATAAATGAACTGTATTTCTAATGCAGTGGTAAAGATGTGTAAAAATTATAATCATGTGATGTGTTCCATTATTTTCCAGTGACAATATATATTATTACCTTGAAATTCTGATGATCATCATGAAGTGTGGAGTTGATTGTGAAAGATGTTGGGGAAACATCAGGCAAATATGATTCATTAAAGTTCAGCCAGGAATATTTCAAGTGGAGCCTTGCCTGTATTCTTCAAGTCAGAATATTAAACTTCAGGAAAGCACATGCAAGTGTTTACTGGCAGGCTTTTCATATATCCTACAATAGCCTTTGCACCTCTCCATCCCGAAATGATAAACCTATTCTCTGTGCATTTACCTGGATGAAAACCAATCAGGCAACTGCACAAATACTACAAACACCTGCACATCAGAAAATTTAACAGTGCCAGCACGGAATAGTTCTTTTAGTTTATCTCAAAGAATGTTCCCAGCTAATCCTCTCTTGGGGACATAGATAAACACCCTGAAGCTAATACAGTCTTAACATAAATTAAAAAATAATGCAGAGAAGACATTTTAGACCATGCGGTATTTTGTTGCCTTTGGATTTCTACTCTCATTTTGTAAGTCCCATTGTTGAAAATGAGGCATTCTCAAGTTATTGTTCTGAAGAGGCCAGTAACCTCGGCACTACAGACTGTGGTAGATTTCCCCCCTTTCTTCCCTTGGTAACAACTTCGAAAACCCAGATGCTAAGCGATGGAAGAGAGTCCCACATAGAACCTGGCTTCTTGACAGATAGCTCAGGTGGCTGGGCTGCTAACTGCTTTTCCATCTGAAGGTTGGTTTCAGATCCAAGATTTAATCCTATATTTAAAATATCTAGATTCTTGACATATTGTCATTTCAAAATATGGAATGGTAGAAAAATGGTATCCAAGGAAGTGTTACATGTTCTGTATAATATATATTATGCTATTTTATAATGTAATATGATATTATTATTTGCTTTTCCATGTAACCTTATATCTGGAAATGAACACCATTGTAAATATAGAAATAATTCCAAGATTCTATAGTAATATATCTTTTTATTCTTAGAACTGTCAAAATTATCCATCTCTTTCTGACATTTCCCTCTGCTTCTAAGAGTACTGGTGTTATCCATGGAACATCATCGTAAGAGGCCATTTGTTTTCAAATAGTTCTTATTTGAGGGGACAAAAGATTTAAAGATCCAGAGGACCTGGACCCTTGCTATGATCCAGTCCCTTAGATGAAGACCAACGGGCTATCAGTAGCTGCTGAGGGACTGAGAATCAGCTTTCTCCAGGGACAAGCTCCATAACTGGCTAACCAGTCCTAAGTGGTCAGCCTAAATACATGGACTTACTGCCGACATTAATTGGAAGTTGGACTTATGAGCTCACGTGTGTGTGTGTGTGTGTGTGCATGTGCAGGTGTGTGTGAGTGTATGTGTTTGCCAGTATGTTGGAGAGGGCTACTGTTGGTTCCTGGCAGCCAGGCTAGCTTAGACCCAAAATAACCACAGAAAAACTGTATTAATTAAATCACTGCTTGGCCTATTAGCTCTAGCTTCTGATTGGTTAACTCTTACATATTAATTTAACCCATTTCTATTAATCTGTATATCACCACGAGGTCATGGCCTACCAGCAAAGTTTTAGCATGTCTCTCTCTTCAGCGGCTCCATGGCATCTCTCTGACTGCGCCCTTCTTTGTCCCAGCATTCAGCCTAGCTTTCCCTGTCTACCTAAGTTCTGCCTTGCTATAGGTCCACAGCAGTTTCTCTATTCATTAATTGTAATCACAGCACACAGAGGGGACTCCTGCAGCACCAGTAATGCTTTAAAAAGATGGGTGGATGCATTTGTGGGGGAGTCAGAAAGGAACACAAGCAAATTGCAGCATGGAGAGGAGTAAAACTGATGTAAATATAAGGTCCCCATACATGAAATTCTCAGAAGCTATCAATTTAAATTTAATAAGAGTATACCTTAATTAATTATTGAATTTATACTATTTAATCTAGAAACTAATAAGATGATGCGGTTTATAGATTTTTTTAAGATTAATGCATTTACTATGTATACATACATAGTATACAGTGTGTGCCTGCACACCAGGTCTCATTACAGATGGTTGTTGAGCCATCATGTGATTGCTGGGAATTGAACTCAGGACCTCTGGAAGAGCAGTCAGTGGTCTTAACCACTGAGCCACCTTTCCATCCCCCTACAGATTATTTTTATGCCATCTTCTTTCCTTCTGTGGCAGCATTTTCGTTCTTTTTATTATTTCTACTTTTCACTGTTCAGTTTTACAATTTTACAAAAAAAAAGATGAGCAGAATTTAGACAAAGGCTTTGTCTCTAGAGTGTATTGGTGTTTTTCAGTCTTTATTTCTTTTTTTTGTCAGCATTTCCTGTTGTGTTTAATGCACATTGAAGTTTTAAGTTTCTTCCTGTTATTTCACCTGAGATATATTTTCTTATTTCTCCATCTATCTATCAGGTACTCCAACAGGTTTCGGTAAGCCTATTTACTAAAACTGCTAAGCTCTTGGGTGAACCTGTGTTTCAATGGGAAACACTTCACAAAGATGAGTAACATCCAGCACCTGGCAGCACATTCCCAGTGTATTTCTGAGTCTAGTATTTTAGATACTCTGATTCTAAAGGACTAAATAGCATCGATATATTTGGTTAGATGACAGGAACACCAGCATTCCTAACCGTACCAAGTTGGAATAAGAGTCTAAAATGAAAAAGTGAATTTGAATGTCTATTCAATGTCACTAACCCACTATGATTCTTCTCATTAATTATTATATACAGTCATCCTAATATCTGTTGCCTATTTAACAAATGTGTAGCTACTGCTATATTAAAACTAAGGCAATATGTTGATAGAAAAACCTATTTTCTTCTGGAAGTACATCAACAAGAAAGAATATTTCTTGAATTTATGGAATTTATGTTCAGGAAGAAAGGATCCCAGGAGGACCCAGAAGTAAATAGTAATAGCAATAACAATACAGGTGCTGACAGATTGTCTAAGAACTTTCCATAATGAATTTCTTGGTTTTTTTCCATATTCTTTTATTTTTTCCATTCAAAAAAATTTTACATTTCCTCCCCTTCTCCCTGTCCCCTCCCGCTCCCCCCACCCATCCTCCCTCCCCCTGCTTCCTTAAAAGAGGGATTGGTGCCATGCCCTGTGGGAAGTCCAAGGCCCTCCCCCCTCCATCCCAGCCTAGGAAGGTGTGCATCCATATAGACTAGGTTCCCAAAAAGCCAATACATGCAGAAGATATAGGTCCTAGTGCCATTGTTGATGGCTTCTCAGTCTGTCCCCATTGGCAGCCACATTCAGAGTGTCCGGTTTGATCATATACTTGTTCAGTCCCAGTCCAGCTGGATTTGGTGAGCTCCCATTAGATCAGGCACACTGTCTCATTGGGTGGACCAGCCCCTCACGGTCCTAACTTCCTTGCTCATCTTCTCCCACCTTCTGCCCTTCGACTGGACCTTGGGAGCTCAATCCATTGCTCTGATGTGAATGTGGGTCTCTGTCTCTACCTACATCCGTCGGACAAAATTTCTATGGTGGTGATCAAGATATTCATCAATGTGACTCTGGGACAAGGCTAGTTCCAGCACCCTCTCCTCTGCTGCCCAAATACCTAGCTGGGGACATCCCCGTGGACACCTGGGATCCCCTCCAGGGCCAAGTATCTTGCCTGTCCTAAAATGACTCCCTTAATGTAGATATCTTATTCCCTTCTCCAATATCCACCTTTCCTCCATCTCCACCCTCCCACTCCCCCAAACTCTCCCCAGTCCTTCCCTTCTCCCCTTCCCTCACCCCCCTACCCTCACCTCTATCCCTGTCCCTGTGCTTCCAACTTTTGCCTGTTGGTCTTGTTTGCTTCCAGCTTCCAGGAGGATCTGTATATGCTTTCTTTGGGTTCATCTTGCTATTCGGCTTCTCTGGGCTTGTGAGCTATAAGCTTAGTGTCCTTTGTTTTATTGCTAGGGACCACTAATGAGTGAGTACATACCATAATCATCTTTCATACTGAATTTCTTGAGTCACATAGCCCTTACTCACAGCTACCTTCAAGGAGTTCAAGGTTTATTGGGTGGAATTGTTGCTGTTATCAGAAGAATTGTATGGTATACTTCATATAATTCATCTTTAACTTGCTGTATTTTCTTTCCTAAAATACGTTCTGACACTCAGAACACCAAACAATGACAGAGGGGGTTAGTTTCAGCTTAGGTGGCACAGACTGCAGGGTGTTGTTTGGCTTCTTTCTCCCCACTGAACTCAGCAGCCACCTTGTGTGCTTTCCTTCTGTACAAATTAGCTTTCTGTTTTTCTTTCCCCCACTTTCTCTAAGGTTAAGCTGTTGCTTGACAGAGAAGAAATAAGTAATTCAATAAGAATGCTGTGTGTGACATAGACATGTGATTTTAGCAAAAGTACCTGGGATGTGTGATTTGGATCAATGCTTATTCCGGAATCCTGGGGCATTCGGAGGGCAACTGAAGCAGAATCCTGAGAGTGAACTGCCTGTAATGCTGCCTTCTAGGTTTGGAGATCAATGTGTTTACTGTGGTGTGGCTTAAATCAAATGCCTTAGCACCTTCATTGATTATGAAAGCATCTGAATCACCTTAGACAATCCGATACCAACAGGATAACCATGAAGAAGTGTGAAGACACGAAGTAGATAGAGGTCTGTGGCCTGACCCTGAAGATATTTGTGCAGTAGCTTCTCTTGCTAATGTCTTCCTGCACTAGTTGTTTCCCATGATTTAATGGGACTGGCTTCTTAAAAATAAGAGTAGACAGTGACATAGTATCCTTGTTTTATGTCGACTTTATATAAGCTAAAGCCACCTGAGAAGAGGAACGCTGAAATGAGAAAAAGACCCCATAGTATCTGACTGTAAGCAAGTCTATAGTTTTCATGATTAATGATGGATGGTTGTGGTTCAGCTCACTGGGTTCTAGGTCACACCTGGGTAGGTAGTCCTGAGTGATACAAGCAAGCAAGCTGAACAAGTCACAGCGAGCAAGGCAGTAAACCTCATACCTCTGGAGCATCTGTTCCTGGCCCCAGACTCCTGCCCTGAGTCCCTGTTCTGTCTTCCTTTGATGATGGAGTGTGGTGTGGAATTATAAGCTGAAATAAGCTATTGCCTTCCCAAGATTTTCTGGTCATGGTGTTTTAATACAACAAAGAGACATAGGGGTTGGAAAAATTATTTGTGCTTATAGGTATAGATATAAGCAACTATCAGAAAAGATATTGAAAATAAATGAGAAGAAAAGCTGCAATAATTCAACCTGGATCATTAACCAAGATCCATAGAAACATGAGTTCAGATTACAATTTACCATTTCCTTATTACATTTATTTCTCAGGCTCTTATCTTCTTCTGTTCATTTTATTTCTGTAATCTTATATTTTCCACTGTCTGCCCTCTTTATGTTCATATGTTTTCTTCTATCACAGTGATAAAAATGATCCTTAACTCAATTTACTTAAATCAAAAGTGTATTATATTCATTTGACTTATTAATATAATTGTAATAAGATAATTCCCACGGCTTTAAAATAATTTTGCCATAAACACTTTTCACATCTCATATTCTTCCTGAAGTTTGTCTTGTCTCTCTACTTTAACAAGACAGGTTTCACATACTTAAAATTCACCTGCTCAAAACATACAGTTCAATAATTGCTTTAGTGCATTTAAAAAATTGAGAAAACATCACTAGGGCTTAAATTCAATCAAACTCTACCAAAGAAAGACAGACAGACAGAAAGAAAGATACCACTAAGAGTCACACTCAATTGTTTTTAAAGAAATTTCTAATATTTTTTGACAATTTCATGAATGAATACAATATAATTTGATCACATAAACACCCAATTCTTATTTCAAACTCTTCCTGCTTGCTTGCTAACTCCTCCTAACATGTTCCTCTCCTACCTTCAGGCCTTCTTTTTCTGTTATAACCCACTGAGTCTAATCAGTGATGCCAGCATGCACATGGGAGTTGAGTCATCCACTAGAGAAAAGCTACCTTGCAACATCCACACCTTCTAAAGAAAGGAAGGAAGGAAGAGAAGGAGGGAGTAAGGGAGGGAGGGAATAAGGGACGGAGGGATGTAGGGAGAGAGTGAGGGAAGGACAGAGAGAGAGAGAAAGACTTTTCCCAGCTCTCTACCAGAAGCTATCAATTGCTAGTGACTCCTCAGGGGGTGGACCTCATGTGACCACTCCCTGTGAATACTGAAAAGTTGACTGAGTTGATCTTGAGCATGTGAGGACACCTGCTGTGAGTGTGTAAGTACAGAGACATGCACGTCCAGAAGACAGCATTTCACAGCACTCTGCACTTCCCCATCCTCTCGCTCCTGAATTCTTTCTGTCTTTTCATTGTCTACATCATCACACCTTATCATTTTATTTTTTAAAAAAATATTACTTTAATTTTCTGAGATTATCATATAATTTCATCATCTGTCCATTCCCTTTCCTCCCTCCAAACCATCCTATATACTCCTACTTACTCTCTTTCAAATTCAAGGCTTCTTTTTTTTAAAAAAAATGTTGTTACATCATACACACACACACACACACACACACACACACACACACACACACACATATATATATATATATATATATATATATATATTCCTAAACATAACCTGCTAATATTCCTAAATACAATCTGTAAAATGTTACTTGGGTATATTTTGATGGATGACCATTTGGTATTGGATAACCAATTAGTGTGCTCTTCCCTGGAGAAGACTGTTTCTCCCTCTCTCAGTGTGCCTTCATTGCTGTAGTTCTTTTTGTACTTCTGTAGACAGATTATCACTATGTCGTCCTAGTCAGCCTAGAGCTTGCTCTACTGACCAGGGTCACCTTGAAGTAGACCTAGCTGAACCTGAACTCATAGGTATTTTCTCCCTTCAGAGCACTGGGATTAAAGTTGTTTGCCACCACATCTGACTCCATTCCGTTCTTGTTCTCTATCATTGCTGGAAAACCTGAATACATTTACCAATACAGACTTGTCAGTTATTGATATTTTTAATGAACAAGTCATATAGTTTGTGGTATGTAACATGAGAGGCCTGCTTGTTGGGGTTTCTGTCCTGCCCAGGTCACCCCAGCCAATTAGTCCCAGAGAAAATCACACAGAGAGTCTCCATAAATTACAAACTGATTGGCCCATTAGCTCAGGCTTCATATTAGTTCTTATAAGTTATATTAACCCAATATTTTTATCTATGGTAGCCATATGGCTCAGCACCTTTCTCAGCGGGGCAGGTCACATCCTGCTTCTTCGGTGGTCTGTGTAGGAATACCGAGAGAGCTTCCTGCTTCCCAGAATTCTCCTGGTCTAAAAGCCCCGCCTCTACTTCCTGTCTGGTTGACCCACCTATACATCCTGGCTAATGGCCAATCAGCGTTTATTTAAATCATGATTGACAGAATGTAGACAATTCTCCCTCACCACTTCCCCCTCTTTTTTTTAAAAAAAAAAAAAGAAAAATATCCATAGTTCATTTTTTGGGAATGTGGGCATAGTATTCCAGGCTACTTCCAGCTATTTGGGGTGCTGATAATCTTATGGGGACCCAAAGAAAATTTACAGTTATGATCAAGTCCTGACTGGAGTATCCTGTGAAGCTTGATCATCTCAGGCAGCAATCTTGATCTGTTTTGGATGTAGAACTTTATATGTCTGTAGAGAATAACAGAAACAAACATTTGGAAAGATTTATGAAATTTTATCCTGTTGGAAATGTGATATACCAATAGTCCAATTTACTCTTTTTCTTGAGATTATTTTTCTGGACGACTTGCCTTTTGTTTCCTATGTCTCTGTATTGATGGCAATCTACTACAAGAAAAGCTTCTCTGGAGAGGGTTCAGAGATATACTCATTGAAGATTGCAACACATCCTTGGGAGTTGTTTCAGTGCTATGTCCTTCCAGAAGAATACTAGTAGTAGGTTTGTTCATGGAGCTCCTCACCTATCTAATCACAAGTTCTTGGCCTCATTGACAATGTCAAGAATGGGTTCTATCTCATGGTGTGAGTCTTCAAGCAAATAAAAAAGTGATTGATTAATAAAAACATTTGTGCCACCATTGTACCAGTGACCACATCTTTCCAGATAGCTTGTTAATGTGGTTTGCAGAGCTGTATGAGAATTAACATTACTTTTCTGTTGATAGCATGCATAGACCATTATAAAAGCTAGTCAACAGGAATGAAGCTTCCAGTTGATTATCAGCTATAATTCTTCATGTTCTATGACTCAGGAATATGATGTCTTCAGCAATAAAATCTTGCCATCAAGTTCCAGAGAGTAACCAATAACACAGCAAACAGCCTGTTTGAGGGGGTATTTGATCAGTATTCTATTTCTGAGAAGAAAGCATTGCTTTCAGTGTTAGAGGTAAACTCTAAACTCACCCTGGTGAGAAGGATGACAGCAGACAGAGAAGATGCTGGAGCTCTACAGACAGATCCACAGGTAGCAGAAGAGAAACAAACACTTGACTCTAAAGTCAGAACAATATGGCTGGAGCCACTAAGTTTTTCTTCTTAATGGTACTTAAACTTGGTTTTCTCATTCAAACACATTTTCATTAGCTTTCTGTCTTCAATGGTTTCCTTCACTTCTTAAGTTTTTTTCTCAATTCCTTTTCACAGGTTGAAAGCTTAGCTGGGTAGTATCTAGCCCTGAGGTCACCACTCCCTTTTTTTCTATTTAATATCAGGCCTTTAAAAAAAAAAACTCTTTTTTTTTTTTTTTAAATCTCCTTCATCTCTAGACTTAGCTCCATTAAACTTACTGGTGAACCTTCTCAAACTGTACATTTTGTATTTTTCCTTGCTCATCTTACTTCTTTTCTTTATGCTACATCCATATAAAAGTGGCCATTAATAACCAAATAACACAGTTAATACTAGACTGTCTTGAAATTTCCTCTGCAAATAACATTAACCCAAAATTCTTCAATCAAGCCTCAGGAAGATTTTCTGGACAAGGGCAGAAAGCAGCCACATTCTTTGCCAAAATTTAGAAATAATGATCTCTAGACTACTTATTAATATTCTTCTCTTTGGAACTCTCTTAAGTCATGCCATCATAATCTACATTGCACTCAGCACAACTGTGTGGCAGTTACCAGGGATCCTTCTCTGCCTCAGACAGACGTCAGTTAGAATCTTGCCGGTAAGCCACAGTCATGTGGTGATACATATTAATGGAGATGGGTTAAACTAATATGTAAGAATTAGTCAATAAGAAGTTAGAGCTAATGGCCAGGCAGTGTTTAAATGAATATAGTTTCTGTGTGGTTATTTCAGGGGTTAAGATAGCCGGGCAGACAGGACGAAAAGCAGGCCCACTCCTCCTGTTACAGATTGGCGCTTAAATGTGATATACTAAATCCACTTAAAAACCTGAGAGAGCTTAATACTAGACACAAATATAGAGTTTAACACAGCTTTTTGTTATTTGCTGGTGGCATGCCACAGAGAGATTTTCCTGACTCAGCAATAGCATTAAAAAAATAAAAGCCGTCCCATTTTAAAATGAGGCTTCCTGGGCACTGCCGTTGGTATAAACCCTGGCTATGAAGCATTTGTGGGCCTGGGTGTTTCTGTGCCCACTCGGTGTAGGGAGGAAAGTATCTGAGATCATGCCTGTGGCTCAGCTCTTCCTGCCTGGCAGACAGCAGGATCAGACTTGGGCAGGTGGGAGAGCATGGCAGATTCCCGCCACCATACACAGAGATGTTTCCAGGCTGTGCAGTGCTCTGCATGGCAGATTTGGCTGTAACTCAGATAAAAAAAGTTTATTGCTGCATCATTTTCTCAGAGTTAAAGTACTGAGTGTGGCTCCTACCTGGTGGCCCCAGAGCTAGCAGAAATGGTATGTCCACCATTTTGAAATTGGAGAGAGGTGGAGCTAACATCCAGAGCAGCTGCAACCAACCTGCTTAGTATTTCAAAAGCTCTTCAAGACAGTAGAGAATTAAAGACAATGCAATAGGACAGATTCAGACATAAAATACCTCTAAATGGGTCATGGTGTTAGATAAATGTATGTAGACTTGAAAGAGAGAAGAAAAAGAGTATAGAAAGTCATAAAATAAAGTTAATGATTTAAGAAAAAGGGGGGTAAAGTCTTTAAAGACTCAGAGTACAGATAGGTATAGATTAAAAGAAGTAAAGAAAAGTAAGCCATGTAAAAATGGAAAATTCACAGAGAGTCTGTATTCTGTATATTATTGTGCTTTCTTTAAATTTTTTGACTGTGAAGGAACTAAGTATAGAGAGACTTTTCATTGTATGTGCTGCTAAGCTAATATACCATGTATATTATAGAGGTATTTTGACTTTAGAATTTGGGTCTAAGGATATGATACTTTGGAAAACAGGTTCTTCTTTTGTTTTCACAGAAGATGAGAACCTGTGGATTGCCTCCAGGCAAATATGGTTTCATGGACCACGCTCTCTTGAAAGGTTGCTGTAAACACCCTCAAAAAATTATTTCACTCAACTGTTGACTGAGATGAACCTAGCATACAGGATATAACATGAAAGACTTGATTAACAGTGCCCCCATTCAGCACAAAGCAGTTTGGAGAGAAATAACTGCAGCCATATTCCCAAATATTGTTTATAAATGTTATTTTATATTTAAAGGGGGATATGAGATAGATATGAATAATTTGCATTGGTATGGATTTTGCTTTGTTGATATAAATTTAAGGTCAATCTTGTTATATGTATATTTCTGCTCTTGATTAAGGTAGTGTGATTGTGTAGATCATTTAAAAATGTAATGTATAATTAGGAAATATAGGTTGTTAATGGATAATCATTGATAATAGTCAAGCTTGTAGTCATGTTAGTTAGATTTTCTAGATATATAGAGATATATTTCAGTTAGATAGGCATTCTTCATATCTTTCATAGACTACAGAATATGGCATTTAAAATGTTTTAATAACTTAGGATTTTTCATGACAATGAGACATGTCTGCTCCTGGCAGCAGCACCAATCTACTTCAAGAGGAAGATGGGCATCGAAGAGACTCCTTACAGAGTTTGATAGCCATTTGGGCAAGAAACTGCTCTTGCCTAGATTGTTGCATAAACTGGACATGAAGAACCCACAGAGAGATGACTGCTAAACTTGCCAAAAGGTGAGATGATCCTTGGGGGTTCCTGATTCATAAAAGAGCCTGCAAGACATTCTGCAGGATATAGAATAAAGTGACTGAACTGTCTTTGAATTGTCCTGCTTCATGGAAAAGTCTGCTGGATTCTATGGGCCTGGAGGCTGAAGATGGATGTCCCAATGGTACAGAAGAACTTTGGGTAACTGTGAGATGTCTCTGTCATTTCTAGAGTTTTGGAAGTTGCTTACTTCTCATTTACTTAGGTAATATTATATCCTTCTGGAGTCTTTGATGGAGTTGAAGAATGGATAGTTATAGTTTTCCTTTGTTGTGATAAAAGATAAAACAGATATAAATATTGTAACTGTAATTCTTGCTTGATAACTGTTTTGTTATATGTAATTTTAGTATGTTAAAGTAAAAACCTTCCTTTTTGTTTAAACAGAAAAAGAGGAAATGGTGTAGGAGGTTCTTCTGTCTATGTACTGCTTTTATTGTTAGAATAAAGAAACTGCCTTAGCCTTTTGATAGGGCAGCACTTAGGTAGGTAAGGTAGACCTAACTGAATGCTGGGAAGAAGAGCAGACAAAGAGCAGCCATGGAGTTGCCAGGTCAGACACGCTGAATCTTTCCCGGTAAGACATGACCTTGTGGTGTTATACAGATTATTAGAAATGGGTTAAATCAAGATGTGAGAGTTAGCCATTAAGAGGCTAGAAATAATGGGCCAGACAGTGTTTAAATGAATACAGTTTCTGTGTGGTTATTTCAGGGGTGTAAGCTAGCCGGCAGAGGGATGCGGACTGCTCCTCATACAACAAATAATGATCTCTCGACTACTTATTAATATTCTTCTCTTTGGAAACCTCTTCATGTCATGCCATAATAATCTATATTGTACTCAGCACAACTGTTTTCTACACTCTTACTTACTAGCATGGCCCATTAAGGCCTGCTTTCAACTGTTTTTCTGATCCACAGTCTGCATTCTGCCTACAAGCCTCATGGTCATGCTTGTCACAGCAATACCCCACTCCTGGTACCAACTTTCTGTCTTAGTCATTGTTCTATTGCTGTGAAGAAATACCAAAACTACGATAACTCTTACAAAAGAAAGTTTTTAATTCAGGCTTGCTTACAGTTTCAGAGGTTTGATCCATTATCATCCTGACAGCATATAGATAGACATGTTATTGGGAATAGGGAAACAGAGCATAGTTCTCCATCTAGACTTATAGGCAGCAGGAAGACAAAGGACATTGGACCTCGCTTAGGCCTTTGAAACCTTGAAGTCTGACCCCAAGGACACACTTCCTTCAACAAAGCTATTCCTCCTAATAATGCCACTCCCTGATGACTAAGCTTTTAAATTCATGAGCCTGTGGGTGAGATTCTTATTCAAATCTCCACAGGGGGTCTATGGTGTTTCATTGATTAGTCTTCAAAATAAGGTAACCTTTTCCTTGTGGTGTTTTGTTTTGCTTTGCTTTGTTTTGTTTTAGCTGTATAATGTATGGTGACTACTTTGGTTACTGTGCACTCATTACCAGGTAAGTCCTTTTAAAGTGTTTTTATATGGGTATATGTTTATGAATATATTTTAGGAAGCTGGAACAGTACAAGATTTCCACTTATGTAGATAATTATATTTTTAACAATGTTATATATCAATTCATCTGTCATTCTAAACGATTTCAGTAGAACCTTCACTTTTCATGAGGAAACATAATATATTTGGTATGTATCTTCTAATTGTCAAATGTTATCATTTTACTATCTCCTTGAGCAAGGCTTTAACAGCTTTTTTACTGATTTTTTTATCTAATATTCTCTTCAAGCTTCTTATTTTAATGAAACTCCCCAGATAAGACATACACTTGTGAGTAGAATAGCTAATATCCCTTTACATTGTTTTGTCTTTCCATAACGATAATTAGTTTTGGTGGTTGGGAAAGATGGTTGTCTATTTCTGTCAGGGTGAATTAGAAAGCACAGAAATTTCTACTATTAATTTGTTGTAACACATAATTCAAATATCAATTGATTAAATCCAGCATTCAGCTACTCCGTGAACATTTATCCATCATGATTCTCTCATAGAATTAGTTTCATATGAAATTATCTTTGTGTTGGATGACAAAATGCAAGCTCAAACATAAACCATAACAAAGAGTCATTATGAAATACCAGATGCTCTTTTCAATTTTGGATGCTGAAATGAATACATGTCAGCCAAGGCCTTCTCCCTCTATACCCGATTTGCCCAGCTACTCATAATAGATGCTTATTCCCCACTGTTTTTCCACATTTGGACACAATTGTTTTTGTTGTTGTTGCTGTTTTGCTTTGGATTCTTCCTTTAATAGGAAATTATAATGACAAATAACATATGCCCTTTTCCCAGGTATAATGGATTCACAAATGTATTGGAATAATCATTTTGCTAATTGTAAGATCATTTCAGGAATTCCAAAAATAAAGTCTAAAAGCACAAAAGACCTGAAACTTTTCTCTACATCATGGGAAACAATTTTATTAATAACTGAGTCTGTCATTGCTCCTTGGAGTCATGCCACTGCTGTGCAACTGTAGTATCTCATTGTGCTTGGATATGTGGTTGTATGGCTTTGGCCAAGGGGGTAATAGAAATATGATCTATGTAGTCTTAAGAAAAGGGATTTGGGCATTTCTGGTGCTGTCTTTTCTTTCCACCATGATAAGAACCTGAATGTATGCTCAGAAGTCTGTTGGAGAAAGGTTGATTACTGAAAAGTCAAGCAGTCACAATCCTCACTGCCAAGATAGGATGTAACAGCTCACTAAATCCAGATTTCTGGCCAGACTTGCCCAAATTTCTGATCCACAATCTAAGGAGCGTCACAAATGTTTACTATTACTACTAAGTTTTTAAAGTTTTATGCAATATAAGTTTTATCATAGCAATGGCAAACTGATAGCTATTTGAATTTTCAAATAATATCATTCATAGTCTTAAGAATGACATGGCCTGCATGTCTTCTCATCGATATAGTAATACCAGTAGCAGTTATGGTAATTGATATCTGTCTGTTATCTTTGGTGACTCTTGTGGTGAATTTGGTGATGATGTCTCAGACAATGAAAACTTAACATTTAGATCAGAAAAAATAGTTAATGCTTTCTACCTCAACTGTTCAGACACAAAGATTTTGTGTAATAGCTGAGTCTTTATTTAGAGTTCATCAACAGGATTCTTCAAAATCTGTATAATGATTTTGTTGGCTATGAAAGTAACATATTAGCATTATGGGAAGTATATTACATTTGATATTTCAAAATTAAGGTAACTGTCTATAGTTTGAGTACTCAGAGATGGTGCACAATTGCTAATATTTAATGTACTTTAAGATAGTATTTATTTTTTGCAGATAAATTTGTTTAACACAGTTGTTTTATATAAGATTTTATTTATTAAAAAGGATAAGTAAAATTATCATGATAGCTCTTTATCACAGCTCAGAAGTAGATGTGCTATAAATTATGCAAGTATTCATCTTCATTCTGTTTAATTTTCTTGGTTTTCTCTTTTATATTATTTTATTCCATTGCTAATATAAATAATCTATTAGTGAATTTTGTTGAACTCATTTCTGCATGTGTATAACTAATGTAGCATAGAGTTCCAGAAGTGTAATTACTGAGTCATAGGACATAATACTGAAGGCTCAGGTCTAGGTAAGGATTATTTTTATGGGTTAAATTAATTTAACTTATCATTGCTTCTTTATAATTTTATATGCAGTTATTTAAGCAATAATGTTGACTTGATCATTCATGATCACAATTGTTCATATCAGTCATTGCACTATCTCCAGAGACAACCTTAGAAGTATTTCAGAATTTTTATTCTGCTTCCCCTTTCTTCAGTGACAGTGTCAGCTGTGACTTTAGCTTTGGTTTCTATTTATTGTTTTCTGTATTTTCATCCTGACTGAAATCCAAATGGAATATCTAGTTTGGGAGAGATAGTTCTGGAATAGGGGTAGGGGTATAAAATCACATTTTAATTTACTGGTATATAAATATTATACTTAGGGGAGCCTTTTCTAAATTTTCTAGGCTAAAAAATGTACCTATCAGTTTAATCTACAGCCCCATAACCTAGTGCTTTGTAAAGTTTATATGAATGCTTTATACTAAGAAAACATCAGAGATATACAGGGCAATTTTAGCTTAAAGGATATTTGCTAAATAATTTTAAGAACAATCTAATTAGAAAAATGAAATAGCCCAAAGTAATAACATAGTTATTAAAAACACTTAAAAGAAACTCAGTAACATGGGAGAGATTGAGGATGTATTAATTAAAAATATTTTTTATAAAATATCATTTGTAGTTTTCAAACAGCATAGTACTAATATTTATTAAAATTAGTATGCAGCTATCTGAAATTATGGAGAATATCATTCTGTGTGACAGGATTATGGCTTCTTATAGAATCTTTGTTTTCATTCTAGGTTTCCTACTTATATGATCTAAATACGAGAATATGCATATTCAGTGTGAAATGAAATTCTAGGTTTATGAGTAACATGCATTTATTTTTTGATGTCATGTCTTATACTATTCAGGTACTTCCTTCCTGTTCTGATCCTAGGTGTTTATTGAGGCTGACAGGTGAATTATCACCAAATGACTCAACCATCACTCCTAGCTGATTATGTACTTTTGTTTGCCCCTCTCCCTGTATCTTGATTTTAACACATACCTCACTAGTATTAACCAATTGACACGTGAAATACCTGAGATATGAAATTACTTTAACTAATTGCAACTTGCAACCAATCCCCCTAAACAATGACAAATATCTATAACTCATTGAATGAACAAAAAACACCCACCCCAACTCTTGGGAATGTGGGCTTTGTATTCTTAAATTTACTTCCTGCTCTCTGGGGTTGATGGCATCTTTAGGGAATCCTGAAAAGAAAATTGGGGTTAATTGTGAAGTCCTGGGAGAGGTAGCTTTATCACTTGTTGTTCATTCTCTGTGTAATGGAAAAGTGGAGGGCTTGTCTCAAGTCTTGGCTAGAGTAGTCTGTGAGGCAGCTAACCACCAAGAAATTGTTCTGACTAGTTTGAAGTCCAAAACTGATCATTACATGTTGTTTTTCAACTTAGTGGTGTTGTCATAGTCCTAGAAGAATCTTCATTGTGGGGCCCCATCCTCCCTTTGGAGACTTCAACGGTAACTGTTAGGCATGGTCAAGGTTCACTGCAGAAAAGTCATGGAGACTCAAACCCAAAATTATGTACAGGAAGGTATATGAAACCTATTTCTAGAATTAGTTAGTACTTTATATGACGGTTAATATCATGACAAAATGTTTAACATATATATATATATACATACATATATATAATACATTTTGAGATGATGTTTATATCTTAAGGAAAACTCTTAAGAGTCAATATAAAGCAAAAAAGGTATGATATCAGTGGCAATAAAATAGTCTTTGAATATTTGTTTCTCTTCTGGCCCATATCATATGTGGCTCTTCTGACATGAGACAGATTTTTTTTATTTTACTTTAATAAACATGCTTGGGGTTAGAGAAGCAAAGAGCCACACTCTAATTCCAAAGCCAGCTTTAATCTTTAAATAGACTGGGACTACAGTAAGGCCATTTGCTTATATGTCTGTAGAGAATAACAGAAGCAAACATTCGGAAATATTTATGAAATTTTATCCTGTTGAAATTGTGATATACCAAGAGTCCAATTTACTTTTTTTGTTGAGATTATTTTTTCTGGACGATTTGCCTTTTACTTCCCATGTCTCATTTGTTTAGTGGTCATCAGATTCTTTAGTTGGATGCCTTTTATTCTCCTGAAAGGACAAAAGCAAAATCCTTCCCCAATCCTAATTTTTGGGTAGGTTCTCTTTTGGCAAGTTATATCTGATCAAATGAAAATAATTTGTTAGTTTTATAGGTTAGTTTAGATTAAACAGCCATACTGTTTGAACTATCATATCTTCTAATTAGGAGATATCTCTTGTTCAAATAGAATCGTTGTCCTTTTTGATGGTATCCATAGCTTTATTTTTTTTCCTGTGGAAACAAAAGCAAACCTTTTTCCTGAATGTAACACATGTCCTGATTTCTATTGTGAGGTCAGTACATCTTAAGTATACTGGCTGATTTAATTCTGTTGTTTTTTCTACTATCCAAAGTCTCTCCACAGCTGTTGATCGTTTCTCATTAGCATTTAGAAAATTCAAAGATAATAAAACATTAGGCAATATATTTCTTGGAGTATTTATCATCTCTTTCTGTTTACTTAACATACCCTTTAGAGTTTGATTTGATCTTTCTATAACTGCCTGCCCTATAGGATTGCAGGTTATACCTATAATATGCTTTACATTATAATAAGCAAAAAACTGTTTCATTTTCTTTGATACATATGCTAGAGCATTGTCTGTCTTTATTTGTACAGATATACCAATAATGGCCATAACTTCTAGTAAATGTGTGATTACTAAATCAGCCTTTTCCAAACACAGAGCAGTTGCCCATTGAAAACCTGAATAGTTATCAGTGGTGTGGTGTATATATTTTAGTTTTCAAAATTCTACAAAATAGAATAAATCCATTTGCCAGATCTCATTCATTTGCATACCCTTTGGATTACTTCTTGCAGGTAGTAGTGTTTGGTTATATAAAGAAAGTAGGACATTTACTTAAAAGTTCCTTGACTTGTTGCCATGTAATGGAAAAATCTTTTCATAAAGTTTTGCTACTAATTGATGTTTTTTATGAAATTCTGAGGTCTTCAGCATATTTCCAATCAATAATTCTTCATAACCTTGTGCTAAAGGATCTTGCAGACTGCATGGAATCAGATGTGTGTTATGTATATAGGGTGACTCCTTGTAACTGAATAAATAATAAAGTCAATTCTGTATGATTGGTATCATCATTCATTTTAATATGCAAAACAACTCTTTCTGCATATTGTGAATTTGTAAGTATGTTTAGAACTTCCTTAAAATCCATTAGTACAAAGAGAATAGCATATAATTCTGACTTTTGGACAGAATTATAAGGGCTTTGATCCACTTTAATTAAATTTTCTGATCTATAACATGCCTTTCTTGATTTATTTGCATCATTATAGAATGTAGGGGCTCCAGTTATTGGTGTTTCTTGTACAATAAAAATGATACAATTATTCTCTTTATAAGTTGAATTCTCTTGCTTTGGGAATATTTGTTGCTAATCTCTCCCCCCCAAAATACTACAGTTTCTTTGCCAGGGTTTGGTTTCTGCCCATAATTTGTCACTTTCATTGTTAGTGAATGGTACTACAATTTCACTGGGTCTATTCCTGCTAATTGACAAAGTCTTTATTTTCCTTTTAGAATTAACTCACAGACCTTTGGATATGAATTTTTAGTTTTTTACTCAGTTTATGTGGTAAAAAGATCCATCCTGAGATCATATCTTCTCTCTGCATTAAAATTTCTTGGAGGGTAATATGATCAGATTACAGTTATACTTTGGATCCACATGATCTACATATGTCTTCTGTAAATTGTCTTCAATCAAAGCAAATTCTCTCTCAGCTTCAGCTGATAATTTTCTAGGATTATTTAATTCCTTGTCACCGTCTAAGTTTTTATTTAAATATCAGCTCATCGGGTTTTATCCTAGTGGTGGTCTAGAGATCTCTGAAAGTCATTAAGACTCTGCAACCAATCTCTTCTGGGTTACACCGTTTGGGATCTAGTTTTTGTAAACCTGTTTTTAAACCAAATAATTAATAGAATCTCCTCTTTGTATTTTTTCAAGAGCAATTTGCAATCCCCAGCATGGCAAAATTTTCTTCTTCTAATATTCTTTCTAAGTATCTGTATTTGAATCAGATAAAAAATATCACCCATGTCATGGTAAGCTATAGAGTCAGAAAATTGCTTATGTATAATTTCTCATGACTGTCGTACAAAATATTGGCATAGGTGTGGCTATTTAATCTTCCCTGTGAAAGAACCTTCCATGGATATGTCTTAGCAGGCTGAGAATTATTATATGTAGGCACTGCGAAGGCAAATTTTTCTCTGTCTTTTCCTTGTAGAGGTATAGTGAGGAAACAATCTTTTAAATCAATAATTTTAAGAGGCCATCCTTTAGGCAATAATCTGGCCTATGCTGGTACCTGAAAAGCCACAGGTAAATGGCTTTTTTTTGTGAATTTGTACCCCAAAAGTTGGGTGCCAGATGTAGCACAAATAATTAAAGCCCAGAGACAGATATTGGGGTTCAAGATGAAGATAAAAAAAAGCAAAGCAGCCACTGATCCATCCTCATGACTGCAGCTCCTGTCTCCTCCCATTTTGTATTCCTCTTTAGTGTTGGGTTTAAAGGCACACACCACTGCCACTGCCTAGCCTCTATGGCTAACTGGTGTGGCTGCTGGGATTAGAGGTGTGGCCACCACTGACTGGTCTGTGTGACTGAGTTGTATGGCTAGCTCTGCACTCTGACCACCAGGCAAGTTTTATTTATTAAAATACAAATATCACTATAAGATGATATAGGGAATCCTTCTGTATATGTGTTGCTTTTATCGGTTACTGAATAAAGCTGTTTTGGCCAGTGGGTTAACAGAATATAGCCAGATTGGAAAAGATGTATAGAGAGAGTAGGCAGAGTCAGAGAGATGCCATATAGTCACTGAAGGAGACAGATGCTGGCTGAAACCTTACCGGTAAACCATGAGCCTTGTGTTAAAATAGAAAATAATAGAAATGGGTTAATTTAAGATGTAAGAGCTAGCTAGAAATACACTTAAACTATTGGCCATAGAGTATTGCAATTAATATAGTTTCTGTGTGATTATTTTGGGTCTTGGCAGCCAGGAAATGAATGAGCAGTCTCTGCTAACAAAATGTCATCCAATGTAGAGACTACAAATTGGCACATCAACATGGACTGACTACATTCACATAAAATCTGAGAGAGCTTGAAAAGAAATTCTAGACAGAAAAGAACTGAGTTTAGTGCAGCTTCTTGAAAGCAGCATTTTTTTTTTAGATGGTTAATGAATAAAGCTGTTTTGTCCAGTGGCTTAATAGAGTATAGCCAGGCTGGAAAAGATATAGAGAGAAAGTAGGCAGTGTCAGAGAGATGCCATATAGCTGCCAAAGGAGACAGACGCTGGCTGAAACCTTAAAGGTAAACCATGAGCCTTGTGATAAAATAGAAAATAGAAATAGGTTAATTTAAGATGTAAGAGCTAGCTAGAAATATGGTTAAGCTATTCTACAAACAGTATCTCAATTAACATAGTTTCTGTATGATTATTTCGGGTCTGGGCAGTTGGGAAACAAATGAGCAGTCTCTGCCAACTATAGGGCTATGGTGGCACATGCCCTTTTTAACTTTATAAACATTTACCTTTTTTGTCTTTCACATCATGTGTCTCTATTCCACTCATTTACCATTCCAACCTCTCCTTCCTCTGCCCTTGTAGGCCATCACAAATAAAATGTAAGTGAAAAAAAAGAAAAAAGGGAATAAAATCTCATCAAGGAAGCTGTATTGTGACACAGTGAGTCACACAATAGACTCTTCTGTCCATATATCTTCAGTTGCAAGTGTTCATTACAAAGAGTCACTGGTCTGGTTTGAGGCCTCTGGTTTCTGTTTATCCTGCTATTGCCCTGTGTGGTGGAGATCCTGCAGCTTTGGGTCAGCAGGACTGGTCCATTCATGTGCTCCAGCAGATCACAGGTGGGGTGGATGTTGGGGTGGGCCAACATATAACCCTTGTTCTGGGCCTGGGTAGTTGCATGGTTGATCAGTTGGCCAGTTCTTCGTTGTCCTCACCCCTAGAGTGAGCTCTCCTGCATTGCCTTGAAGAGTTCACCCTTTGCAGTGATGAGTGTGTACATTGTGTGTGTGTGTGGGGGGGCAGTTCTCCTGCTTTCCTGTCCTCAGGGTTGCATCTCCCATGACTACACCTCCAGGTTCAGCTCTATTTGTGTTGCCCAACTGTGGCCTAGAGGCAGCTCTCCAGAGCGGTGCAGCAAATGAGGGGTCGTGCTAGATCTCCCAGTCTTATGACCTCAGGACCAGCTCTCCCACCTGTCTCATGCATTGATGGGTGGTGGAGGGATCCATTTCCCACCCATGCCACCCCATGACATTGAGTGATGGAGATAGCTCTTTCAAGGTGACAATATTGGAGCTATCTTGTCCACACATCTGACAATGAGGTTGTCTCTGTTGTGCTGCACAGGCAAGGTACAGGGCCTGTCTGATATGATGGGACTTGTTTCCAACTGAGTGACCCTGGAAGCTCAGAGTGAGCAATCAAAATAATTGGACCATCCCTACCTTGTGCCTTGGTCTTCCTGAGGACTCTAGATAGAATTGCTGGCTCTCACAAATTCATAATAGTGGATACACCTGAATTCAGCTTCCACAGATCTTACAGCTTCTCTCTACTGATAGGAAGAGCTGAAAAGTTTCCCAAAGCATCAAAATTTATAGGTATAACTTGAATTATTTTTTTCTCCAGCTTCATTGGAAGATTGTGAAACCTTTAGGTGGTTAAGCCCTACTGGTATGGATAATCTTGGGAAGAACTCCTGAAAGCAGTATAAACATGGTGCTGGTCTCATTTGCTCTGCTTCCTGGTCTGCCCTCATGTTTGGAGCCTCTACCACACAGTCCTTGCTGTGGATGCCATTTGCCTTCCTTACCATGATGAACTGAAACCCTTTTGAAACAATGAGCCCAAACCCAATTCCTTCCCTTAGCTGATCCTGTTAGATTATTTCATTACAGTCACTGTTCACTGCCTGATGTCTCAACAGTTTTGTAGCCATGCCAGATTCTCTTAAACTACACCATTTCAGAGGGGAAATAGCATAGTCACTGATCAGTCACAGTATACACAATCTCACATCCAATAATCACAGTCAATCCTTCCTCTGTCCTGGACATGACCGTATTTCACTTCTCAAAGAAACTGAGAACACCTATTCACTCTGGTAGGAGAGAGTTATATACAATAAGGATTACAAATTTATGCTGTAAATTTTCCTCTTTCTTTTCTTCTGTCCCTCCACTTCTCTCTCCCTTTCTCCCATCCCCCCTATAACTCCTTACTCTTATACCATTCCCAACTCCTACTAAATAAACTCTATACCCAAGCCCTTTCTGCATGGTGTATCTGTCTGTCTCCTACCTGTGCAGCCTCGGGTCACCAGCTGTCACCCCTCATGGGACCAGCCTCAGGTCACCCACATCATGAATGACAACACCATATCCTGATTATTTTAATATATTTGGCCACCTTCCAAAAAAATGAACAAAAACACCCTTCAAGTAAACAATACTTCCTTAGGACACCATGGTAAATCACTGACTTCTTGTCCCCCAACAATACAAAATCCTCTCCCACCTGTACACTTTAGCAGCATTGAACTTAAGTTTTAATACTATGTAAACATTGAAAAATTCTGTTTGTACGCTTTACATTTGTGTATTCCAAACAGTTCTCCAGACCTTCTTAGTTCTTCACTTTCCAGTGGAGTGTATATGAAGAATAAAGACAGTAAAGTGCTTAGTGTTTTGTAAGGAAATGTTCAGTTGTTCATGTCGTGGGGATTTTGTGAATGCACAAGGGTTTTAATTCTGAGTCGTCTCTGCAACTGGAAAAGCTACCACCATTTCTTGCCGAATTTTATGAAGAGTCTAAAAGAATAAGTTGTGGAAGCTTCAAGTTCAGAAAAAGCGAAGAGGGTCCAAGGCTGGAGGATGGAAACAAGCAGAGCCTCTGTACACACCTTCCTCGGTGTGTGCTTTTCCGTTTGGTGGTCCTGTGGGCTTTAGGATTTTGAACTGCAGTGGGAAGGCAAGGCTGTGCTTCTGAACTTGGCAATGCCTCGGTCCTACCACTTTGGAGTTTCATTCTGAAGGAGACACTTAGTGCCTCCCTATGAACAGCAGTCAAAGAGATTTCCCATTGAGATTGCGAACTTGAAGAGATCTGAATTGTAAAGCATACCTGAATGCAAATGAAGGCTGTGTCACTGGGACCCAAAGTGTGCTGACTTAGGCTTCCGAAGCCCCAGTCAATTGACCTGGCAGCTCTGGTGTGAGCTGAGGTGGAATTTAAATGTGCAAAGTGCTCATTTTCTAGACATCTGCCATTTGGACCCCAATTTTTCTGAGGATGTGAATCTTGCCCATTTCTGTGGGCAAATGTGTTGTTGGACCATCCCTGGCAATAAGAAACTATAATGATGCTTACACAAAGTCACCTTACATTTGTGTCGCATGCTACATCAAACAACATATCCATTATCACATTTGATCCTTGAAGCAACTCAGTGAACTGGAAAAATTACTGCAGCTTGAGATTAGACATATGCTTGGGGGATGCATGGTCACTAGCATTCATGTGAGCGTGTGCTCTGTGCCTGTACAGACAGTGACCTCCTTCTGCTCTGGGTGTATATGTGCTGCTATTTAAACTTTAATGTTTTATAATCCATTTGACTTTTTAAAAATCTTGCTATCCTCTGACCTTTCCATCTTGTTCTAATAGCTCTGCAGCATTAGTAAAACCAATTATAGAGAAGCAATGCACATTAAGACTAGGCTTTTGGTGGAATTTCTCCTGGATATGTTCCCGATAGCTAGTGTTAACACTGAGTTCTCTTTTCTTCTCTTTCCCTCCCTTCTTCCTTCTGCCTCTTTTCTTCTTTCCTGGCATTATTATAAGAGAAAAGCCTTTGCACATGTGAACTTGAGGAAGATAAGAATGAATGGCAGGTAAGAAAATGACCCTGAACTAATCAAAAACAAGGACATCATCAAAGTATTCAATTATATTCCTTAATTGTTGAGTTGATGATAGAGTGAACACATTTGTGAATTCACTGTGTTTTTACGGAATATGCTTCCTTTAGGTGAAGAAATGCTTTTTGACTAGTTCTGTTCCTTAAACTATGCTGCTATGCAAAATGATAACTGGTATCAGTGGTAGTCAATAATTTTAATATATATTTCATTTATATTACATTCTCTCCTGAATTTCATCATTAATGTTTATCAGGTGAACAAACATTTTCAAATTGTGTACGATAAATACAGCACAACAATAGTCATTATCATTTTCCTAAATGAGTCTGTCTTATATTTCAAGATCGATTTTGCCAGATGGCATTGAGATCACTAATGCAGCAGCCAGGAGTTCCCATGCAGGCAGAAATGCACCCATCAGAAGTGGGTGTTAAAAGAGAGTGAAAATTATACTTTTTATGCTTGAGAATTTTAGGTCCCTAATGAGACACAAGCATTCTATATATACTGGAACACAACAGCCTTTGAAATAAATATGTTAAGTTAAATGCATGCCTGACACAACTCTATCCTTAGTATCCTTAGTTTTTAAGCTAGGAAAAATTAAGAACAAAACCTAACATATGGTAGAAGCATGCACCTATTTGTCTGACACATTTTTTAATTTGATTTAGGTTGAAGTTACCAAATATTTTGATAGAGCAGATACTGCTTAATGTTGTAATTGAGATCTAAGGCTCTAGAGTCATAATGAGCTAGATTGGACTAGTTAACCCTACTCCTTCCAGTCTTGACTGTTTTTTGTACAATGTTGTGTTGGGGGAGGGCACATCAGTTGGTGACATGACCAAGTAAGATAAAGAATGTGAGGTGTTTAGCAAAATATGTTTGACAGAGATAGGACACAGCAAATAGTAATAGTTGTACATCAATTCAATTGTACTGACTAATATGTGTTATATCTCATGTTTTTTAGAATATATGTTTTCTCTATCAAGTTATCTAAAAATAAACTATTTTCATTGCTTACAAATACACTTACTTTTTATTTACTTATTGAGTAAATGGTCTTAGACTCCTTCCTAGTAAATAAATTGAGTCTAATGAGCTAAGCAAAATATGTCTTTTCATGGAATTTATAGTAACTATGGGAATTTGAAGTGGAAAGACAAAACTAATAAAACTCCATGTGTTTGTGATTTTAGCAACAGGGCACTAGTCAATGTTTTTATGTCCTCTGGAAGGTGAGCTAAGAGTGTTCATCCCAGAGTACATAAGAGAGGCAGTATCTTGAAGGGAGGCTGCTTGTTCGTTCCCAACTGCTCAGCCCCAAAATAATCACACAGAAACTGTATTAATTAAATCACTGCTTGGCCCATTAGCTGTAGGTTCTTATTGCCTAACTCTTAACATATTAATTTAACCCATGTCTATTAGTCTGTGTATCACCACGTGGTTATAGCTTACTGGCTAAAGTTCCCAGCATCTGTCTCTGGTGGGGCTATATGGCTTCTCTCTGACTCCACCCTTCTTTCTCCCAGAATTCAGCTTAGTCTTCTCCACGTACCTAAGTTCTGCCCTATAAACAGGCCCAAAACAGCTTCTTTATTCATTGACCAATAAAAGCATCACATAGACAGAAGAACCTCCCAAAACCAGTAGTTACCAACAGACATGAATCAAGAAAGTATTCCCTTACTCAGGAGTCAGGGACTTTGAGGAAACTGACCATGCACACATATCTAGGTCTTTATAATCATTCTAAAAGACAGAAGTGTGTATGTGTCTGTCAGTTTAACTTACCAGTGCCTAGCAAATAATAGAAAGTGTTAAGCAGATGAAGGATCACTCTTCATAAGGGACATAGTTCAGAATTGTACAGCACCGCTAAGATATGTGGAGTGCAGACAGTGATAAGCAAATCTCTTCTCTTATCTTCCTTTATTTTCCAAAAAGTAAAGATAACTACCTACCCATATCTATTTGTGTCTCTGAATCTGAAATCTTAAGGGAAGTAGTCTCTTGTCATGTGGGTTCAGGAATGGAGGGGGTGTTGGTATCTCATTTGAATGTCTGTGAGTAGTTTGGGATGTGAGGTGCCCATAACCTTGCTAGGTTTCTTAGCCTCTGAGTTAAGGTCAAGTCTCTTGCAATGCCTCAAGTGTGTTCTGGTCCAGAGATTCCCAAATAAAAGCACCTAGAAGGAAGGGAAAAGTTTCTTCCTGGCTCTGTCATGAATTACAAACTGGCATTCTCTTTTCCCATTCTTAAAACTCGAAGGGTGGTACAGGCAGTGATGCTGACAGTGTGCATTCGCAGATGCCACCATATGGGTCTCCAAAAACTAGTTGCACTGATGATTCCCTGCACATGTAGGAGACAGTTTGCATTGTTGGCATCGTCCCCACACAGAAACATGCACAGCTTAGCGAGGCTGAGCAGATGGCACTAGATCTGGTGCCAGGGAAGCAGTGAATTAAAGGTTATACCCACCAGGTTTGATGCGGTGCCAGTTTGAATTGGTACAGAAGCTTCAGCCCACCTGCTTATTGGCCTCATGACATCTGGCATCTTTTTATTTATTTTTTTTTAATTTGGGTTGAATTAAAGGCAGCAAGGAAAAAATGTCATTTTAAAAGCCAGTTACAAGTCAATAGACTTAAACTCTTAACCAAAAAAAGGGGGAGGGTGTACTACAAGCTCTCCACATTAATGTTTTATATTAATGATTTTTATAAAACCTTGGGGAAATTATACACTGATGTGCTGAATTGTGTTGCAGTTTATAGCACCATACAATGGAGAGGGTGGGCTGTTAAAAACTGGCTCAAAGTTGCTAAATAATAACAACAGCGAAGGGCTATTATCTGCAGCCTGTACATTGTAATTAGGAAACAGGCGAGGAAATACATTTGCTTCTGTTTGCTCTAATGATTTTCACATTGTAATAATTAGGAAACACTGTGGCGGGTCACAGAAAAGCATGCTCTGAGAAGGTGTTTTGCACCTTTAGTTTGCTCTGGTACAGTTTATTTTGGGAGTACTGGGTTGAGTTCTGCTGTATTAGAGCTGTGATCCGCACTTGCTCTGCATATATTCGTATAATATGTACACAAATATGCAACATACCCAGCCCCAGGGTAGCAGTGTGTGCATACTGAAGGCTGTTTGTGTATCTTCTCCATTTGGGATTTCCCCGACTGCACCCTGGGTGTGAAACAACAGCATGCAGCAGGGATGAATTTCTTAGGTGATTAGCTTTGCAACTGAGTCTTTGCATTCAAACTTTGTAAGCCTGGTTTGCACAGAAGAGCCACAATTGACTTTTGCAAGTAGGCTTCTAATGATTTGGTAAAAGAAGCCATTAAGGAAATATCTTAAGAATCTAAAGGAGCCTCAACTTTTATTCTGGCATGAATCGTACGGACCATGCCCTGCTGACACTGGCTTGATATTCGTCTGTTTTACAGAGGTGTAACAGCTCTGAAGTTTTCTGCTAGCTAGAAGGAAGAAAGAACTAAGAAGTTCTTCTCAGCTGTGCTCAAAGAAAAGAAAGAAGAGAAATGTATAGATAACTTCAATGAAAACAGCAATAACAAAGGGGATTGAAAAGTCAGTGGTTCGTTTTTGTGTACAGACTGGGATAGTGAAGAATTAACAATGCCTAGATAGTACTTACAATGTGTAAAAGAAACAAAAGCTGTTAAGAGTCTGATGTGAAGTCTATACTAGTTCATGCATTCCTGAAGCCTTGAACTGTGGGAAGTCTATACTAGTTCATTTCTGATATGATCTGGAAACCTACTCTGTTTTGAAGCCTTTAACTTCGGAGCAGAATGACTTTTTAATATGAAAAATATTATTAATTAATAATGATAAAATTAAAGCACTTTAAAATAATACTTTTAAGTATTAAAATGTTATCCATAATAAATGCTGAAATATTAATTAGTGTCTTATTCTGAATTGCACAAAGTACAATTATATTTTTGTAGTGTAAAAACAGGCAAAACAGAAGAAATTATCATAAAAATAGTAATGAAAAAAATGTAATCCAGAAAATTAGAAATAATAGTATTACAGACCTATTTATCATCACCTACATCCTTAACTTTCTCTTACATACAAGGGGGAAATATCTCAGACTCGTGGGATGGAATTTAAAGGTTACCTTAGATAGCACTGCAGCGTCGGAGCGATTGGAGCAGGATAGTGAGAGAGAACAGAGCTCCCACACTCCCTAGCTTCTCCGGTGCTGGCGTTTGAGCCCCTTACAGCTTTCTCCTGCTCATGTAAGCAACTCATTTATATTTGATACTTCTTCATGACTCTATTAGACTGGAATTTCTTTCACAAGCTTCTAAGGTGTTTGGAATAATGCTCTTTCATTATTGCTGTCCAAAGGCATCTAAAGAATTGTCACAGTCAAAACTTATACATTATTCAAGGTTGTTATAAATAATTCTTGTTATAGGCCAGGCCCTAAATTGCTACCTTGAATTCACTGTAGTGAAAAAAAAAACCTGTCTGCAGGTTCTCCAAATAAATAGGAAGATTGAAGTGAAAACCATGTTCTTTCAGTTCCTCCCCCAAGCACTTCTAATGAGGGAGTGGCTTAAGAAATTCTCTGCTGAGAGAAGACAATATAACTATAAAGTTATAGTAATTGTGAGTTTGCTGCTCTGTCTTCAGACAGATGACTTTTTCAATATCATTGATAATGCTAATTTTGGTCATAAGTAATACTTTTATAAGTATGCTCATAATAATATATTCACAGTTTCATATTGTCACCAGGACCAAAGGCTGAGAAACCCGGCCCTGAAACGTAAGGAAGGGTCTCCTTGGCCTCCTGAGACACATGGTCATCACAGCTCCTCTCTAAGCAAACCAGACAGGGAACTACGTGTCTACCTTTTTAAAGATACCTTTGTCATCTGTCTCCAAAACAAGTAATTGTGAATCTGACTTAATGGCTGATTGTCAAGTTTGTGGAGTGATAGTTTTTCATACACATGATAACAGGCCATTGTGGGACTTCCTAATTATATTCCAATGTCTCCCCATAATTCTCTTTTGTTCACTTTCTGTCATTAAGTAAAAGTTCATCATTAGATTTTCTTCTGAAAAAAAGCCTATTTCATCGATAACCTTATTCATGGAAATTGAATCCCTTACATTTTAGCACATGGAATAGTCCCTACTTAGTGATTTTTGAATCCTCTTTATACAGAATTTGTAGTCTATGTTGTTAATAGTCAACTATTTGTTTTTGGAAAAATATGGCCACAGATGGTTTCTTCAAACAATAAATCTAGAAAGCCGGTCATTTATCTTTAATTTAATGAAAATAAGTTAAAGCTCCTAAGAATTCCATTTGAATGCACTGTATTGAAAACCCTTCTCATGGATTTAGCTCACCAACCTTTGGGTTCTGAGTTTCCATCTCCTTTAACCCAAAATTGTCTCATTGTCCATGGCATGATCTTACCGAAGGAAAAACATAATTCCTGGAACAAACTAGGAACTCAAAAATACCTGTCAAGTGGATTTATGAACTGTGAAGCAAACCATTCCTTCATCCCTTCTCTCCCTCAGTGAGGATTGACAAAGCACACATCCCAGATAGGGGTGAGGGCACAGGCTGTGGAGCAGGCTCCTGGGCTTCCCATTAGCTCTGCGCATTGTGTGAGTCAGGACAGGTTACTTAACTTGTCAATGCCCGAGATCCCTCTTTGCTAAAATAGAGAAAGCCAATTACCTAAGCTACACAATAACAATACTTTAGAAAGCTTTGTGACTAGGGAGCCAAACCATTTAAGAATTTGTCACTTCTAGTTACACAATTATGAATTTGCAAGCAGTTCACTAATAAAAATACTAAAGATAAATATGTTACACTATTCCCAAAATAGAGAATACAACACTACTGGTCTCTCTTCCTAATGTACAAAACAAACAAATAAACAAGCAAAACATCACAACATTCTAGCCTAGAAATGCCTTGACATGGATAAAAATAAACTTTAAAATTTTATTTTATTTGTATGGATTCTTTTGTTCGTGTGTGTGTGTGTGTGTGTGTGTGTGTGTGTGTGTGTTGCCTGTGGAGGCATTAGATCCTCTAGGACCGGAGCTGTAACAGGTTGTGAGCACCAGGTAGGTGCTGGTATCTGAACTCAGGTCCACTGGAAGAGAAGTAACTGCTTGGTTATATCTCTCTAGCCCTCACTTTTTAACTCAAGAGGGAGTTCAGGTTTTGAGTTCGGCAGGATAAGAGTGCAGCATGCTGCGGCTGGAGAAGAGGGCGAGATTATGGGACACTTCAAACACTCTTGCAGCCTACATCCTGAAGACATTTTAGAGATGACCTAATTGCTTCACAGCAAAGGAGAAACCAGCCTATAGAGGACATTGTGGTAGACATGTGTCAAGTGGCCAGAACTGCTGTGTTCTTAGCCAGGGAAGAACCAAATGAAGAAGCAAGTGAGCAAGTGAAACTCCCTGGCCAAATCTGAGGACAAAGTCACAGGCATGCCCTTCTAGTGTTCACAAGGAGCCTGAGATTAGATCAGTGCTGTTCCTTTCATCATGTCACACTATCATGATTTTGTTGGTTAAAAGTGCTAGCACTGATTGGTGTGGATACCATTCTCTTAAAATTATGCTGACCGTATGGTCTCAAACACACAAATTCACTAACAATTAAATGGTGTTAATTATTTTGGGTTTAAATTAAACATTATCTATTCATTTATTCTTATAAGAATTACTAAAAATTAAGAGAAATGATAAAATATGATATGTGTTTGCATATGTATGTGTGTATACATTCATGTATGTATGTGTATGCTTATATAGACCAATTTTTTAAAATAAATCTTTTTATGATTAAAACAATATGATGTGGTATAATAGAGACAATGTTCACTATTCATTCAGTCAACCAATCTTTGGCCTTAAGCAAAAGTCTTAGAAAGCACTTGGAGTGGAAGGTCAATAATGAAAAAACTTGTGGGTTCTGTTTTGGTTTGCCTTCAAGTTAACTCCTGATGAAATTCACTTACCCATGTGTCTCTTTCATGAATTAAGTTCTCTTACCTACTCTAAGGGTAGCCAGACAAGGTGTTTTACAGCCGTATCCAGCCCTTCACTATTTTGACAACTTGAACCAAGCACTAAATATTACAGAATGAAACTACGTTATAGACTTTCTTTGTGATTTGATTAAAATACAAGACAAATAAAAGTACACATAAAAAGGGTTGTTGGGTTTTGAAAGCTTCACTGCTGTGGTTATAGGTCCACACACTTAGGGATAAAATACTGAGCCTTACATTTACTCTGCCATATATTTTGCTCCAGCTTTTTAAGAGAATAGAATGCAATGGAAAGAAATATAATTTTTCAGTCTGTTTTCATTGAGAGGAAAACACTCCTCACATCTACAACCTGTTGGAACCCTGTGAACAGGAGCCTCTCTGCACCCTGTGCTCTAACCCGAGCAGGAGCATGGTGGTAATCTGTGTCTGCTCTACGTACACCTCGAGCTGTTTCCTCCTTTCCTTCATAACAAAGCAGCTATTCCCAGGTAATATTTTATCACTATATCTATAATATATAATCACCATATATACATGTATGGATGGCTTAAATGTCATTTTTCTATAATTGCAATCTTAAGGATTCAGTATTTCTATTAAATGCTTAGCTAAATGATAATGTTTTCTTTGTGTAGTCCAAGAATGACTTATCATTAAATTCTGTATTATTTATATTCTTTGTATTTTGAAAGTGACACTTTGCTCATTCATTATGTAATGTGTTCCTCTTGATGTTGTGTTTTAGTCTCCTGCTATTACTCAAGTAAACTATACATTGAGTCTTCTCTATATGTCAACTTCACACTTTCTGAAGCTTTCATAACTGTGGAAAAGGGAACTGTATGATTCTGACTTAAACATTATCCTCGTTGAAGCCTGTAAATAAGATAATTTAGAATGATACTTTGGAAAGTTCATAGTCAAATGTGTGTGTATGTGTATGTGTGTGTAGATATAGATAGAGAGAAAGGTAGATATAGATAGATAGAGAAATAGATAGATGATAGATAGACAGATGATAGATAGATAGATGTAGATAGATAGAGAAGAGAAATATAATTAATGGAAGAATAATAAATAATCCCTAAGTGAAATTTTTAGAGGAAAAATACTTTTTCCACAGGAAAGATAAATTTACACAGCATATGTGATCTTCACAATCTTATAATTGTGTGTGTGCTTGGAGTATATATGTGCTTTTGCATACCACCTGTGTGGGCATGTTTATAGAGGTCGAAAGTAATTGGCAAGTGTCTTCATCCATTTCTCTTCACTTTACTATTTTACTGAACCTACAGCTCACCACCTCTGCTAGACTAGCTAGCTAGTGAGCACCAAAGAGCTACGCATCTCTGCTTCCCAGGCTCTGGCATGACAGATGCACACCACCATGCCTCCCTTTTTTTTGTGAATGCCAGAGAGCCAAACTGAGGTCTTCATGTTCCTCCAGCAAGTACTTTACCATCCCCACCATGTCTCCAGTCCCCATTTTCTTATAATTTTAGTGTAAGCTTTATTACTCGTTTCTGATTTTAAAGGTGTTGACTTTTGCCTTAGTCATTATTGCCTTAGTCATTACTGGTCAGCATCAGGTTGGTATCAGTTTCAAAAATTATAAAAGCAATTTATTGGTTGTTATAAAGCACAAAACACTGGTTCTCATATTGCAGAGTCCCACATGCACTCTTCATCCCTCTTGTTTGGGCTTTATTTCTTTCCCTCCTCCATGTTTGCTTTGGCTTGCAAACTCACTCCTGCCAAACTAGACAGTTGAAATGGGAACATTAATTTTTATGCATGGAAGCGTGCCAGCTGTACAGGGAGCGAGGGTGATGGTGTACATGGGGCAGGGAGCCAGGGGGTGGTGTTCATGGAGCAGGGAGCGAGGGGTGGTGTACATGGGGCAGGGAGAAAGGGGGTGGTGTACATGGAGCAGGCTAATCTATCACAAGAAAAGACTCTGACACTTGTAATGGATGCAAGCTCTTTACCAGGGACCCTATGGATAAAAGCCTGTGGTAAGTTTTGGGAAAATTCCATTCCTTTGCTTGAATAAAAAAATATCTCTTCTTTTCAATATTAGACCATTTAGTTTTACTTCCCTAATGCCGTCTTGATCTTTGAATCCTTGGTATCGACACAAGCTTGAGAAGCATTTAAAACTAAATATGCAAAAATCATTTAGAAGATGGACAAAAATAAATCTGCAGCAATCTTGGTACACTTTTGTGGTCAAAAAAGATGCACAAGGCATGAGGTTTCAGATGCCAGAGCAGAAGTTCCTACATCAGGTTCTGTGCAATTCTAAGACTGCTCATTTAATTCACTGCCAGGCTTTTAGTAGATGACCGATAATGACCCCTAATGAAAAATTGACTATGTTAGGCAATTATAGTTAAGATGAATTGTGTTTTTGTTATTTAATCTCAAGAGCTTGACTAGGCTAGGTGCAGCGGTTCATGTCTTCATTATCAGCACTGAGGAAGCAGAGGCAGGAGGATCACGAGTTGAAGATTATGTTGGACTACATCACCACTTGGAGGCCAGTCTGGGCTACAGGAGGCCCATGACTCAGAATTTTTTTTTAAAAAAAGGTAATTTTGCTAATTTAAAAGGTAGCTAATTTAACTAAGAGACAGTAAAGAAAAATAGACATATGGCAATATATAATGAAGATGGAAATACAATCTTAAGATGCCATAGAGGACAGGAATTTTTGAGGTAATATCTTTATGGCAATAGAATTTTTCTTAGCAAAGGTTAATGTAGTGTATAAGATGCTATGGTAATAAGAGATTCTGAATTTAGAGCCATAAACCACGTCTTTCTGCTCTTTGTCAGTCATGGACTGGAGATAATTAGCCACTGAGACAACTCCGACCTGAACCCATGACAGCCGTCATCTTGGATGTCGCCTGTCTTCCTGGCTAAGGGGAAGAGGCAAGTGCAGCAGATGATTGTGAGTGGGAAGAGACACAGGCTGTTTGTAAACACAGCTTGCTGACCAGAACCAGACATCTACCCCTCATCATGGGAACATCATGTACCATCCTGCAGTCCACCTGAATTGAATATAACTCGATTACGCCCAACTACTCAGTAAGGCTACTCTGACAAGCTTGGGATGAGGTGCCTCAAGGCAGGCTCAACTACTTTGGTTTGATGATTCTTCAAAGTCCATTTATTTTCCCAATCCTGATTCAGCGTCTGTGACAATCTCACGTACATTGGATTTGCTTTGTGACTTCTTCTAAGCCAGCAAGTTTCAATTATATTTATATTTAGCTGCTTTCAATCATTAGCTTTGATTGACTTGCATTTGTGTCTTTCTGTGTCATTCAGTTTGTGGACAAACACTGATCTTTCTGATCTCTGTGGCCACAGAGCTTTTCCTGCAGAAATGTCCACCTGCTCTTCCAACATTTATTTTCTCTCTTGAATAGGCATGCTTTCACGCACCTTCTTGCTTTAATGAAAATTCCCACTGACATGATAAGAAATAGTTCTTAGACTTGCGATATAGAACCTGTGGGCAGGGTTTACATTGCATGAATACTGAACATGATGGAAAACTGAAGTTCTGGGCAGCATGACGGGAAGCAGCAGGCTGCTCCTAAGATGGCAGCCTAGGAAGGCATTTTCTTAATAGATCACCATTTGTGTTTCCGCGGTTTGACTCTTTAACATACCTTTCATCAGCACGAGTCTGTCTCAACATGAGCAATGGAAATAGATCTTTGCAGCTTGGTTAGTCACTTCATAAAGGCTGGAAGTGAAACCACATACTATTCCACATAGCGTAGTCTATGATCAACGAAGACACTGTGGTGTTCCGGGGGCTGACTGCTTTTTTACTTTGTGCCGTTCTGTTCCTTTACTGGATGTGTGTGCACATGAAACTATT
The DNA here is from genome assembly GCA_004026605.1 of Ondatra zibethicus. Taxonomy (NCBI): domain Eukaryota; kingdom Metazoa; phylum Chordata; class Mammalia; order Rodentia; family Cricetidae; genus Ondatra; species Ondatra zibethicus. The sequence goes on from PVIU01006346.1 coordinate 68,151, forward strand.
ATGAATACACAGCAAAATCACACTGTCCTTCCAAAGTAATCTTCTCTGTGTGTGGTTAGAAGTCATGGTATTTAATGGGAAATCAAGGAGTATCATGCAACGTAATGATAAAATGCGATTTATAACAATCCTCAGAAATGAAGAATTCTGTCCTATTGACAGTTCTGCAGCCAGCTGCAGGCAACAAGGGTGTGAGGTAATGTTGCAGATCTATAAGGCTGTTGTCTTGGGTGTGACACTGGGGTAGTTACGGGGTTTGACCCTCTCTGTTTACTGACTTGTCGCTCATCTATGCTGCTCTGAAGGAGAAGCACTGTGTGCCTCTGCCTTGTTGAACGATAAGAGGTGATGAGTGTGCTCTTCTTGGAAAGACATGCAGGCGTGTCCATGCTGAAGTTCCATGGGTCTAACAGTTGCTATCATGAGACTGGAGAAGAAGGTTAGGGCAGGAAAATATCTGTGCAGTGACTAAAAATACACGAACGGCAGGGACACATAGCAGAATTTGTCTGGACAGCTCTCGGAAGTGACTGCCGTGTGAAGAGGGAGTGTGGCTGAAGCCTTGCATTATCCTGAGGGAGCTGCGCCATAGCTGATAGGGAAGGGCATCACTGTCCAAGGGCTGTGCTAGAGACATCGCAGTAATGAAGATGTCGTAAAGACTGACTGAAATGATTCCCCTAACTGTGCACATCCCTATCAGTCAGAACCGAATACTGAAGAGAGTCCCCTAACTGTGCACATCCCTATCAGTCAGAACCGAATACTGAAGAGAGTCCCCTAACTGTGCACATCCCTATCGATCAGTCAGAACTGAATACTTACTTGAACTTCAGCTCTGCTGTGACTGAGATTCGGAAAAAAAAACCACCATAAACTCATATTTGCTCAATTTGTTCATCAGTGAATTTTCATTGTGGGTGTGTGCTTTTATATTGCCAGATCATGTGATAGGTTATTACAATATTGTTTACTTTTCATATTAAGATGGTTGGTTTTGCTCTGCACATTATTGAGTGAGTTCCTATCCGAATAGAAATGGTCTTAATGTTTTTGCCATTTTCTAGGACTTTCATATTTAGTGAGTATTGTGATATCATGTGATTGCTGAATGTTTTGTTAGGGATAACATCATATTCTAGGTTTCATTATCTTCCAGAAAATGAACTTTGATCCAGGAGGTGGGAGAGAAAATACAAATGCAGATCCATCCAGCATGTGTCTATTGACTACAGAGTGTGTTATGATTCCTTCGTTTATTCATGCCCTTCAGTGCTGCCCATGCATGCTTAGTCTGTACTTCAGAAAAGCCAGTGAAGAATACTGAGGTAAGCCCACTTCAAAGCTACTATAATCACTGGCTCACCGTTCTTGTTTTCTGATAGCTCCCCAGCATCTTAGAGTATCTACACTTCAAACCTCATTCTTGAATTCAAGGTCAGAGGTCAAGAGAACTGCTCTAGAGGATCAACTAGAACCTCACAAACATCAAACACTAAGAGTATGTCTTTGTTCCACAGGAAGGAAGCTGATAGGATGCTTAGTCAAAATAAGCTCATACAACAGCACCCTTAGTCAAGAAAAGGAACACTTAGAAAGAAAACGGAGGCTTAGAGCTGCAAAGGTATGGGTGCAAAATTAACTCCCGTTAATTGCACCTCGTTAAGAAGGAAGGCGTCCCGACTCAGTTTCATGCTCACGTGTAGAACATTACCTTTAAAGCATGAACATTTGTTGTTCCTGTTTATCGGTAAACTAACCTAGTCCAAAGTCTTTGAAATGTTATGTGCATTAGAAACATTGGTCGAGGGTTTAGAAACTCTTGGAGTTTATGTTGCCTACATACAAGGACAGAGAAGACATCTGCCACTAGTTGCTACGCGATAGAGCATTTAAAGAAATGAAGGCATTGTGCTGGCCGTCTCCAGGTCCTGTCTGGAAGTGGAACAACCTTGAATTCTGCAGGCTGCCAGGTGTCATGCTAAAGTGTTATTAACACTTAAAAATAGTCTGAAGTACAATATTTCAAAGAAACTGATACAGTAGAAAACAGAGTAGTAAACAAGGGTGAGCAAGTTCAGCAGAGTCTTTTGAGGTAGTCTTTCTGAACTTGGAATGCAAAGCCCTTCAATAGGAGTGTAGGAGACAGAGAAAAGTACCACCTGAGAAAGCTGGTAATTGAATTGCTTCTCTTTGTGCATGGTGAAACATGGTAAAAAGTATATTTATCAGTACACTTTTTAGTCACTCAAAGTGGGCACAGTCTCATCTGAAAAAGGAGACTTGAGGATGCACAAAGATGCTGTTGAATATCTTCTGAGCATGATTCGGCGAGTGAAATGTAAAGCTTGGATTTACAATATTACACAAGTGAACACTGTCACGGCACTCAGGCTGAAAAATCCTCTTCAAATCCAATAAGTGGTTTAAGATGTGCAAATAGAGGCTTCTGCGGGGAGTCAGGCATTAGAAGCCACCTGGAGCATGTGGTAGAGATTGTATCCATCAATACAGCAGCTGGGCTGAAATTATAACGAGAGCAGCTTTTAATGCATACATTTCTCCTGTCACTGGCACCCCAGGAAATCTACTAAGCACATACATGAATGGCGCCCATTACCTGATATTCATACTTGTGACAACAGAGGGAAGAATCACAACACAACAGTAAGCAAAAACACTGATATCCAAATTATTTTTAAGCTGCTACAGTAAGAGAAAATCTTGACAACCAAATGACAGCATTTTAATGTAAGAGTTGGGGAGAGAAGAGGAGTATTTTCCTTCCGGTCATAGATTTCCCTCACCTGACATATTACGAGCCATCTCTACTATCATTTTTGAAGCAGAGCCACTATTTTATTAAGGATCACGTTTGAAAATACATTTTATAATGAAAAAGAGAAGCAATGCACTTTTTTTCATATAAAATCCTGGCTAGGAAAAAGCCCAAGAGCTTATGGAAGGATCTAACACATTCTAGTATCAAGGGCAGAGATCACCTCCTCTTCAGGCAGTCCTGTAAGCGCTGGTCAGATCTTTGTAACATTTTATGAGACTCATAACTTAATACCAAATGCCAGCTATTGACTAATTGTGTATTCATGTTGATAGTACAACCTACACAATGTCTTCTTAAATGGATGCCTTCAGTGTAACTTGAAAGCAGCCTCAAAAATGACTAAGTATTTAAAAGGCAAGGAATATATGGTAACAAAAAGGAGGTCAGTGGATGCTTTGAATCTGGAGTTAGATTAGGTTGACTGAAGATGGGATGAGTTAAATTTACGGGCAATGTATGTATTCTCTGTGTACATGGTAGCCCTGTGGTATAGGTCAATGGACGTGATGAACCTCTTTGGACTGCACTTCTAAATTGGATACATTGCATGTTAGAAAAAGTCTTCCCTCCTAAATTCTGAAATTGTATTTCAGCATGATTAACTTTGATTATAGAAATTATGTTTTATATATGTGTCCTAATTTTATATTCTTATTTTGGGGAAAATGATAAATTAAAATATTACCATTGGACTTATTGATGTTACTAGATTTTACTCAAGAGTGAATTTATCTCTCAAAAAAAAATTCTGAATATAGGATCATCATAGGTCACTTAATTAGAAAAACGGGTCCTCATGAGTCACATACAACTCTAGGTTAAGTTGATGGGCAAAATGATGTATAGAGGTCAGAGCAATGTGTGCTTTACTTTGGCATATATTTATGTATGTCTTGAAAATTTTTGAACTTGACATATCAGAACACTTACAGGATTTCTACATCAATTCAATTAAGTTCAGTGTCTTTGTTCTTTTTTGTTTGTTGGTTGGTTGGTTGGTTTTGTTGTTGTTGTTGTTTTCCAAGACAGAGTTTCTCTGTGTAACTTTGGTACCTGTCCTAGAACTAGCTCTTGTAGACCAGGCTGGCCTTGAACTCACAGAGATCCACCTGCCCCTGCTTTCCGAGTGCTGGGATTAAAGGTTTGTGCCACCACTGCCCAGGTTTTTGTTGTTATTGTTTAAGTTTGGTGTCTTAACCTGTCTTGCTAAAACTTCCTGAGTCTCATTTTTTTTCTACCTGCTGCTTCAATGGGTCAAACCAAAACTATAATCTTTAAACTTATTCATGTATAGTGACAAAATATTTATTTCAAGCAATATATTTTACAGAACACAGAACCACAATCAATAAATTGGTAAGAGCAAATACATTCTGATTGAAAGTCACATTGTTTGCTATGGTGCTTTGAATAGGTATGGCCCCCATAGACTCATGTATTTGAATGTTTGGCCCATAGAGAATAACACTATTAGGAGGTGTTGCCTTGTTAAAGTAGGTGTGGCCTTGTTAGAAGAAGTATGTCACTATAGGGATTTGAGATCTCTGCTCAAACTATGCCTAGAGTGATATACAGTTTCCTTCTGCTGCCTATGGATCAAGATGTAGAACTCTCAGCTCCTTCTTCAGCAACATGTCCGTCAGCGTGCTGCCGTATTTCCCACCATAATGATGATGGACTCAACTTCTGAAACTGTAAGCCCGTCCTAATTAAATGTTTTCCTTTACAAGAGTCATCATGGTCATGCTGTCTCCCCACAGCAATAGAACCCCTAACTAAGATATTTGCTATCAACAGACAAACTCTTTGAAGCTCAAGATATCCTCAGAAAAGTGCTAAACCTCTGTTCTTTTACATTTCTTCACAAGTTCAACATTTTAGAACCCCATGGAGAGGAGTATCATGAATGTTGATGGTTTATTTGTTACACAATTTTCAAAACCGACCCTTTACAGTAAAGAACATAAATTTGCTCTAGAGAAAAATCACACAAATAAGAAAAACCCTTAGAACAGTCAAGAAACAAAAAGTTTTGTTGAACTAGCATTTTACATACATATTTTTAGAAAAACATGGTGGTAGTGTATGTAAAGATTTTCTTTTTGCATAATCCCATCAGCATTTTCTACATATTATACAAAATGTTTCATTAAGTGAATTTATTATATTTCCCCTGCTGATAATTACTTATCTGTTTAAAGCATAAAGTAGTGCTCATTAAAACTTTATGTCTAAAAAAACCTGTTATGTATTTTAGCCTTACATGATGGCCCACAGCTGTGACCCCAGCACTTTTGTGGATGGGGCAGGAGGATTGCTGTGGTTTGGCTACTCAGATACTTAGTTCTGTCTTCTTGATAGAGTAACATCTCTAAATGGGCCTCTGAATGAGTGTGTGGATGTGTATTATGTCATCACATTAACTGACTTTGGAGGACTTGCCCACCGCGGGGTGACACCATTTCTTGTCTGGGAGCCTGTACTATCCAAGTGAAGAAAGGGGTGAGGAGAATCAGGTGTTCCTTGATCTCTTATTCCCAGCTGTGGACGAAATGTAACCAGGTGCCTTAGGCTCCTGATGCTGCACCTTCCTTACCAAGATAAACAGAAACCTTGACATGTGAGCCAAAATATATCCGTTCTCCCTTAAATTTCTTTGTCAAGATTTTTTTTTACCACAGTCGCAAAATAGTAACTAAGACAGCTAAATAGTGAGTTATGGGCCAGCCTGGGCTACAGAGTGAAGTCCTGTCTCAAAACAAGGTAAACCAACCCAATCGAAACACAAGCCTATCTTAGGTATAGAAAATGCAGTTTATTAAATGCTTTCTAAAAAGCCTAGGGCAGTTTATTCCACCACGCATATAGGAATCTATACACTACAGGCTTTGTGAGCAGGGTTGTTCCATCTGCTTGTCGTTCTTAGTTCTTTGTCATCTTGGATACTGCATTTCTCTAGGTTGATTTTTCACTTGTGGAAAGTAAGATATGGCTTGACCACCACAGGGAAAGGTCAAATACTTAGAAGGGAAAAACCTCTTAAAAAACACTTTTTCTTTTGTTTTGTTTTGAAACTAAGTCTTGCTACATAACCTTAGCTCTCCTGGAATTCACTATGTAGACTGGGCTGGCCTCTGACTCCAAAGATTCACCTACTTCTGCTTCCTCAGGTGCTGGAAAGAGGGTTTGGGTGGGATGGGTACAATATTCAGCTAGAAGGACTACTACAGGAGATGAGAGGGCTCCAAAATCTAGAGTATGAATGTAAGTCAATATTTATCAAATATCAAATTTGACCAAATATCAAGGGGAAATATGGGACGAAAGACTTACTTGGCTCATGGGTTCATAGATTTTAGCACCATTGTTGGCTTCTTCCATTTATCTTTAGACAATGGTGAGCAGGATGTCATTTGGGGGATTATGTGATAAAGGAAATCTGCTTACCTTATGGTCACCAGGAGCAGAGAGAGATGGGAAATGACAGGGACAAGGTGTACCCTTCAGAGTCACACCTTCAGGAGCCTATCTCTCCAACTAAATCTACCTGCTTATGAGTCTCTTTCAATCATAATGTCCTGAAATCATGAATATATCAGTGATGAATCCACTCATTAAGCAGGAGACTGTGTGCCTGCTGTAGCCTTCCAGCTGTGACAGGTTCAGATCCTTACCATAACAATGTGGTTGAAAGTAAGTGCCACATTGCTATTACTTGTGTTTGTGGTTGACCTATCCTTGTAACAGTTTGGGAAGAATGAGCCAAGACTTACAAGTTTGAAGAGGTCTGTTGAGGTTATTAAAAATACTACCTTAATTTTCTTCATATTTCCTAGGATTTTGCTTTTAAAAGTTTTTTGTAAATGACTTCCCTCTCATCTCTTATAACAAAAAGATGGGAAAAACGCACCGATGTATTTTGCTCTTTCAAATTTGTACTTTAAAGGTTCTTGAAAACTTTTATGCAACAGATAATAGTTTGTGTTTAATTTAACCCAGCCTAGATATCATTCTAATAATCTAGTAAAAATTTTCTGAAGATTCAAAGTGGTAGCGCTAGTTAAATATTTTTAAAAAGCATTAAATAGTCAGCTGTTGTGATTGACTTGGAATGATAGGCTAGACATCTCACTCCTACGACTCAAAGGTGTCATGGTGTTGGTGGACTTGTCCTGTCGGCACTGAGGCAGAGGCAGAACCTGAAGATGAGACCTAAACGTCGGGGCTTTGACCTCTATAAATCTGCCGTCTAGAAAGTCAGTAAGGGTCTATCACCAAGATCAGCACGAAAGGTTCATTGAAGCACCCTGATGCTAATGCCAGAAATAATTCTGCCTGCCCACAATACACAGTGCAAACTAATTCAAATCACTGAATCTTCTTCTTCAACGCTGCTGTGACTTGTCTCTACGGTGGCCTACGTAGAACATGCACTTACTGTAAAGAGCGTTCATGTAATTTTAGTTTCAAAATTAAGCAGGAGGAACAGGAGCTAGACACAAAGCCCTGGTTACTCAGAACCTTAATGGTACAGCTGAAGAGACCCATTTGGTTCTTCTCTGGTCATGTTTTCATTGTTAAATAAAGAGGAGCCATGCTATGTTTTTCTCTTTGGAAGAGGCATTAGAAAAGACTGCAAAGACTTTCTCGCTACAATAAAATGTCTGATTTAAAGGAGAAAAAGCATGCGCTCTTCATGCATGAAGACTGTTCACTTCAAATTCCATTTACTCCAAATGGGGAATGTGGAAGGCATTATACATTTTCATGTTTCTACCTTTCTTTTTTGGACTCATGTAATTTCTTTAGTTCATGATTTAGCTGACAATTAATAATGCAGTTTCTCTAGGAACATACGATCTAAAAAAGACGGGTTTGAAAATAAACAATTTATCCAAATGTCTACATGCAGAAAGAAAGGGAAATTTTCCTGGATACTTTGGTTAAGAATTTAACTTAGGTCTGAACAAACACACTGAATTTCTATAATAGAAATTTGCTATTAACTTTCTTAAATCAGTTGCAGTTTGAACCACTGATTCATGAATAATTCAAAGTAGTAAGCCAGAATTCCCAAGCTCTGATGGCCAGGGCCAGAGTCTCTGAGGAAATGGAACCACAGCATGTTTATCTTGGAGAGCATTCTTGTCATAATTTTTACTGTGCACATATATTTTGTGGGCATTTTTAATCTGTTTTTCCTATTTCCAGGTAGAATAAACCAAAAAGAAAAAAAGCAGTGAAATACAACTCCCTAGTCCTGGTAAAGTTATTAAAGCCTGAAAGTCCCTTGAATCTGAAGGTGCAGCCATTCTCTACTGCACTACAGCGAGGGGGAAATCAACGATGTCTTCTGTGAGCAGGAAAGGAAGAAAGCACTCACCCAGTGCTATCCTGCCACCCATGACATAGCACAGCAGCCAGCTCTTCTCAAAACTAAAATGTCTGGCCTCACCTGCTTGGAAATGATGCACAACAGAACCAGAGCTGTCCTACTGATGGTCCTGGGCATTTGAATAAACTTAGATCCCTTGCTCTCAGCCCAGCTCAAAGATCAACTGTTGATGTTTCCACCCACTGTGTCAAATGACAGAGATTAGATCAGGCTGTAAAACTGGTAAATGACAGTTATCACTGGCTGACTTGGAAATTAGTCTGAGATCTGGTTTCCACAAGGGTCAAAACTCGAGTAATGGTTTGGGGCAGGCAAAAGGAGTCTGCAAAGTTATTAAATTTGCTTTGCTTTCACAGAGCTCTTGAAACTTCCCACACAAGAGGGAAGAATACCCAGATGGAGTTACCAAAAGATGTTCCAATTGATGTATCTACACAACTTCTATATGCAAGACTCAGGCACCATTGTGGAAGAGAGGAGAGGAAGAGATGGAACAAGGAAGTCTGCTGTGAGCTTGTGCCTTCCACCTGTGACTGGGAAGCTACATCTGTGGAATACCAAAATGACTCCCAAGGCAAACCTGAACAATTCCAGCAACAGTTTGCCTACCAGTGTAGATGGGGGAAGATACAAGCAGCCCCACCCCTGGACAAAGAGCTATCAGCAATTAACAATAGCTGAAAAAAACTTAGACTTCCCAAGTGGTGAGCCCCTGATTGGTTATCCAGTACCAAGTGGTCAGTCCTAGAAACACATATATGCAGGCAGCGTAGAAAGGAATGTTTATATGGTGATTCATATATATGTATATATAACAAAAATAGTTAAAAAATGAGGAAGATGTAAATTTGCAGGTGTGTATGTACAGGTACAATGGGTGTGGGAGAAAGAACAGGAACAGGGAAGATGATGAATATATGTATATTTGTCTTTGTGTGCATGCGTATGTGTGTGTGTCTCTGTGTATCCCTGGCTGTTCTAGAACTCACTCTGTAGACCAGGCTGACCTTAAACTCAGAAATCCACCTGCTTCTGCCTTCTGGGTGCTGGGATTAAAGGCGTGTGCCACCACTGTCCAGCAGGAATTACACTTTAAATAAATAAAATGTAAACTATCCTAGTGCTGGAATGGATTAACCGAATGTACACAGACTATGGGCAGTTGGTCTATTTCAGGAGATGAAGTGTTTGCCTCAAAACAGAAGGTTCAGTGTTTGGATCTTAAGCAGTCACATGAAAACCAGACAGATGTGGAGGCTACGTGCCATCCCGTTACTTGGGAGGTCGAGACGGGGGCTTATGGCAAGATAGGAGGGTGAGCTAAATACATAGTTCTATGAACTTTGGTTTCAGAAAGAGATCTCAGCACATCAAGTGGAGAGAAATTGAGGAAGACACTAAGTCCATACACACCAACACATGGGTGCCCACACTGTGCCCTCACACATGCACACACACACATGTCATACTGCAAACATGACACACATCATAATGCACACATGCAAACACACACATCATACTGTGCACATGTACACACACATCATACTGCACACACATCATACTACACACATACCTCAGACTGCACATATGCGCATACACATCATACTACACAATGCACACAATCATTCTGCACATATGCACACACATACATGTCATAGAGTACACATGCACACACACATCATACTGCACACATGCACATACACATCATACTGCACACATGCACACACACACATCGTGCTGTACACACACATCATACTGCACCATGCACACACATCTTCATACTGCACAATGCACGCAAACACTCATCATACTGCACACATGCACACACACATCATACTGCACACATACACATACAATTATATTGCACACACTCACATCATACTACACACATGCACACACATCATACTGCACACATGCATACACACATCATACTGCACACATACACATATACATCATATTGCACATACATCATGCTACACACATGTACACATATCATACTGCACACATGCACACACATGCTACACACATACACATCATACTGCACACATCGTGCTGCACACACATCACACTTCACCCATGCACATACATCATGCTGCATACATGCACACCCACATGTCACACTGCACACATGCACACATACCCTACTGCATACATGCACACACATCTTCATACTGCACAATGCATGCACACACACATCATACTGCAAACATGCACACACACATCATACTACACACATGCACGCATCATACTGCACACATACATCATACTACACACATGTACACATCATACTGCACACATGCACACAACTCATATCAAACCACACACAAGCACATACACATCATACTGCACAAATGCATATGCATACATCATACTGCACACATGCACACACAATGCATGTCATACTGTACACATGCACAGGAGAAGGACATAGAACAAATAGTTTGTCTGAGGACTGAGATTTCAATCCTATTTGAACATTGTGCTGGTCATTGAACCTTTCTTCATCTGTGAAAGGGAGATACTCATACCATATTAAATATTTAAGTCTTCAATATTCATTCTAAGTTTTCAATATTCATTTAACACATTCCCAATATATACAGTGTATTATATTTCTAATATAAGCAACGTTTCTATGCTCAGTGCTAAAGATTTTTAAAAACTACTTTAAAATTGTTAACCTCTCAAAATATTAATTTTTTCCTTGAGGAGAAAATATATTTTATTTTTTATTTCTAATTAATTTTTTGGGGAAATATATTTTAAAGTTGCTATAAATTTATTTATTTTTTAGGGAGGAATAAACCATTTGAATATAATGTGAACCAGAAAAACAAATATATTACAATTGTATAACTGGGCAGCAGAAATTAAAAACTATCTAAGATCAGTATTGAAAACATTGTATTCATTTGGGAGCTAATATGTAGACACATTATTTTTTTGTTTGCTTTTATAAGGAAAATCAGCATAGAAGTTACTTATTGCAAGCAGTGTCAGGTTCCCCAAAATACTTAGTTCCAATAGTAGGCCAACATTTTCAACAGTAGATATAAGTCCATTTTCAAAAGTCTCATACAATACAAAGAGATTTACAATAGGACAACATTATTTTCACTTTAAAAATTTACTTTCTTTTGTTTTTTATTCCACTTTTTTTATAGTAAGTCTATTCCTTATTCAGATGAACGATGAGTACTTATCATATCCTCTAAGGCCACTGAAAGTCATCCTCCCCATCTCTGTTAAGGTTTGTGATCTTCAGGACAATGTCAAGCCCTTCATCTTAGCTCCATGTACTAAACTCACCAGCAGATTCTATCACAGAAACATTTCTAGACAATTGTTCATTCCATTTCTATTACAGAGCATGATTTTCACTGTCTAAGAAAACACTCTGATAACTTCATGGCGGCACCAACTGTTTTGAAAGAGAACACGGAGGGAGGGTGAGTGTGTCAGAGTCACACACCTAAACAAGAGCACGGAGAGAGGGCAAGTGTGCAGAGTCACACACCTGAAAGAGAGCATGGAGGAGGGTGAGTGTGTCAGAGTCACACACCTGAACAAGAGCACGGAGGGAGGGTGAGTGTGGCTGAGTCACACACCCGAATGTGAACATTGGCTCCCACACTCACTAATTATGAGATTCAGAGCGATTCATGAATTACACCATGATTTGTACTTCTTGTTATCAAAATCAAAGACTCGTAATACCTTCGTCATAATGATGCAAAAACAACAACAACAAAAAAGATTTAGTGGACAATAAATAAAGACTAACAGGAGGACTGTATCTAGTAAACTCTCAATAGGTATAGCCTGTGTTACTACTAACTAAGACTACCTTTCTCAGGTAGTCTCATTCCACTAACTAGCACTAGATTACAATCTCTTCTAAACACTGGCTTTAAAACTTGGGTGTATTAGTGTATCCAATATGGAATGGATTTCTGCCCATAGTGATTAGACAATTTCAGTATTCCATTATGACCAACAGAAATATCTGTGTGTCTCACAAAGAAGTAAATTCCAACAGGGACATGCTTCTTACAAATGGCCATTTCTGTGGTGTCTCCTCTGAAGATGAGCAAGAATGAGGAAAACAGCCTACTTACTTGACATGGTTAGGACGCGAGGACCTTGACTCCCCGACCGAGGTCTGCTCAGTTCCTGGGCTTTATGTAAGTGAGCCTATGCACACCTTATTCATCTATACCACAGTTTTTCAGTTATGATACCATTGACATCTGGGTCTCGAAAGGTCTTTATTGTAGGTGGCTGCTCTGTGCCTGGTCTGCATCCTACCTGACTTCTTCCCAACAGAGAAGCCAGTGGCCACTTCTCTCAGATCGTCAAAACCAGAGCCATTTCTCCATGCGGTTGAACATTGTTTTCTCTCACTCACATTGCTGCTGAGAAGATGGAGATAACTCAATACCATTTGCTGAGTGAGTCAGTACAAAAGCCGAACCCCCGAAGAGAAGCTAGTTGATGTAACTAGGAACGATGGATGGCCGCAGATGTAGGAAGAGAAGTGAGAGAATTATTTAAATATAAAAAGTAAGCCGGGCGGTGGTGGTGCACACCTTTAATCCCAGCACCCGGGAGACAGAGGCAGGCAGATCTCTGTGAGTTTGATGCCAGCCTGATCTACAAGAGCTAGTTCCAGGACAGGCTCCAAAGCAACAGAGAGACCCTGTCTCCAAAAACAAAAACAAATACATAAATAAAAAGAAAGTAAGCTATTTTATTGATGTATCATGTTGTACTTGAAAAATAAATAAAAATATTTTGAGATATCATACAGTAACAGTAAACCCAAAGGTAGATAAAAGAAATAGAAAAGCATTTTTCCCTGTTACCTATAGGAAACTGACGTGGCAGCTGCTGTTACAAATGGAAAGGAAATTGTCATGCACAAGGCTCGTGTTCTCATGACTGATGGGCATTTCCTTTGGAAAACATGCCTATTTATAAGCAGAAATAAAACTGGTGTTGTCTTATGAACAACAGACTATGAGTCTTATGGATTTGCCTCCCAAGAGTTAAATAACACCCTAATTCCCTTTGACAGCAAGGATAAGCTACTGTTCCACGGTGATAGATAATCCTCTACACAGGGTGGTGGGACTGGAGAAGCAACAAGGAGGCTGGGGACATCCATCTTTCTAAGCCATTTATGAATTGAGCCTTAAATCCTTAGTGCACTAGATGGTGAGCCTGTGTGCTAATGCAGACTTGATTGAAGTCGCTTTAAAATGCTAAGTTAAAATGTGCAGGTGGCTCGAGCAGGTGCACAGAATACTACTAATAAACAGAAGATGCCAGACCCGAGGCAAAGCTTCCTTTGCTGCATTATAGAAATTTCACAGACCTTAGAATGTACGTGCATTAGGGAGGGCTATTCATCCAATGTCTCTTCAAACTCTGCAAATAAAGAAAACAATATGTTAGTTTATATTTGTGCCATGAGGTTTTCCTTTCTTAAACATTTAAAATGAAATATAATGATAATTTCCCCCTCTACTAGAGTAGTAATGTATTTATGTAAGTGGTGCTGAAAAATGCTGTGTCTTTATGAAAACTCCCCAAAAATCTATAGGTGTACAGAAATCATATCATGGTGTATTTTTCCTGAAACACTTATGAGCACAGTTGGGGTTCCAGTGTCACAATGAAAAATTGCTGCTAATTTTCAGCTTATGGCTGTGAAGAGCTGGGAGCTCTGGCTGCACTGGGAATTAGCTTATACATGGTACAGAGATCTGTTATTTAAGGTGTAGCAAGATTTGAAGTAGCTTTGACATGGTGATAGAAGACGTACTAGCAAAGGAGTACATTCCTTTGGAGTGGAGACATTTTCTAGGAAATAATTCCATATAAGAGACATCAGAGAAAATCAGATGCATCTTCCATAGAGGCCCAATAATATTTGAATAGTATGCCATTTGATAATGTTTTTCTTATAAAATGCTTCAGCACTCTTATATACTTTTATAATGTTTATTAAATTATCATCATGGTAGCCACAGCAAGTGACGTTGTGCTCTGTCCATTGGGGGGTTAATGTACTGTTGTGTCTTGAGAAGTATAATTTAAATAGGGGTATCATAGTGGGTACTTTCTTGATGCTGTGAAAATATACTTGGTAGAAGCAACTTTGGGGAGAAGGCTCGAGACTGAGTTTGTCTCTTGGCTTTGGAGAGTTTCAGTCCGTTATGTCGGGGAAGACGCGAGGGAGGTGCTTAGTAATGGCATGTAGCAAAGCTCTCCCCATGGGTGTGGAGCAGCAGGCAGAGTGTGTCTGAAACGAGCCTGGCTGTAACCACGGAAGGCTGGCCACTAGCGGTCTACCTCCACCCGCAAGGCCTCACCTGGTCAGGGCCCTGCAGCCTCTTAGACTAACACTGTTAGCTGTGGCCACGCACTCAAAACATGGGTGGGAATGTGAACACATTTAGGATTCCAAGTATAATAAATACATTTGTTGTTATAGTTTCATTTCATTCCTATAGTCTATGTAGTTACCCACTGACCATGTTTTAAGTATGAAAATTACCTTTATCTAATATATTTGGAGGAAGATTATTATATGAAGGTGGGGGGATCCTTTATCACAATGTGGAAGTGAATTTCCTTTTTTACTAACAGCTATGTCCTTGACTGTGCCTAACAACCCTTAGATTGGAAAAGATTTCATCAGGGACATGTAAAGAAAGATCATAAGACAGGTTTAGAATAATCTATATGTTCTGCTGTAAAGGTTGAAGCAAAATTTTTCTATGTTCCTTTTTATGCTCCTGACATAGTCCTTCAAAGGAATGACAACCAGTCTTAACTCCTTAAATCAAGCAACAGGTCCCCCATTTACCAATAAACCATTAAAGAAATGTCAGATTCATGCCTCCAGGAATTACAAAACCTCCAACTTTCTTCTGCGTTTAGCACCACATGAATTAGCACTTAGATAATTAGTCACAGCGATCCCTCAACCTCTGAGGAGCCACACTGAACCCATGGAACCATTGCTTCCCAATTTGGATTAAGGCACCTCTGTCCTTCCGTGCTCGTTTATTTACATGTGAAAGTTTTTAGCATCTTCTGAGTTAACTAAGAAATTTGCTCATTAATACAGGTGTTTTATGCACAAGTGGATATCTACAGATTACACAGGAAAAAGTTTGTGTTCACAATCACACTGTCTTAATTCATAAGCCCAAATGACCTGTGCTAGAAATGTAGTTGGGGACTTGGAACAAAACTCACTTCTTGTCAAAAGCATCTAATGAGATGATCATTTTTTTTTCTTTCTGTTTGTTTATATAATGGATTACATTGTCAGATTTTCGTATGTTGGACCATTCCTTCATATCTGGGATGAAGTCTACTTATCATGGTGGATTTTTTTTTTTGATGTGTTCTTGGATTCAGTTTGCCAATGTTTTCTTGAGTATTTTTTTTATTAATTTTCATGAGAGATTTATGGGAAGTGGAGGAGCGAATGGGAGGAGAACAGGGAGAGGAAACTGTGGTCAATATGTAAAATAAATGAAAAAAACATTAAAAATTTTTTTTAAAACCTCAAAATTATTCTGTGTGTTTGCATGTGGGGGGGGACTCACTTGTAGACAGAGGTTTCTGTCCTGCCCGGTTCTATGGCCATTCAGTCCCAAAGAAATACACAGAGGCTTATATTAATTACAAACTGCTTGACCTATTAGCTCAGGATTATTATTAACTAGCTCTTACAACTTAAAATAACCCATAATTCTTGTCGATGTTTAGCCACAACTTGGTACCTTTTCTCAGTGAGACAATGTCATCTTTCTTCTTCTGAATCTGGCTTGTGACTGTGTCTCTGCCTTTCCTCTTCCCAGAATTCCCCTAGTCTGATTGCCCCACCTGTACTTCCTGTCTGGATACTGGCCAACTGGAGCACTTACTTCTTCACCATACATGCTAATCATAAATTGGCTTTGAAAATTTTAGTTAACCAATTGTTACAAAGCATGATTCTCACAACTTTTAATGCAAATTTATGAATAGATGTCTTTACTTCTCTGATGAGTCAAGGTGTAATAGTTAGTTGTCAAGCTCAAGTCTTGTTACTAAAGCTAGTCATTATAAGAGAATTTATTGGCTTTCTTGAACGAGTGGAAAGAGCAGATGATATCTTCTATCTTGCTCCACCTCTCGTGTTAAGTCTCAGAACTATTTCCTTTGGTTAACTTTGGTACATAAGAGGAAAGAGAAAGTCTATGGAAAAGCTCCTATCTTGATTGTGTCAAAATTTGAAAACTATGTAAAACTATATCTGAAAATGTTGAAGGCCATAATTTGCAAGTAGTTAGTTTTGCTTAAGATTCTCGTGCCTTCATTCATGTGGTACATTTCAGTTATTTAAAATAGGATTGATCTCTGGATGTGCTCACCCTGAGAACTGTGGTGGGAGTTCTGGAAGAAGCCCCAGGCAACCCTATCATACAGACTGGGCTCCTCTGCCTTTCTCTTCCTACCTGATCCTGGTGTGCTGAGATTCTACAGTCAACAGCTTTATTTAAAGCCAGGTCCTTCAACACACTTTGCAACTGAGCATGCTCTATCATTCTAGAAAGCCTAGATACCCAGGAGTGCATCTTGCATCCTTCCCTGAACTCTCTGCTCTGTTTCCCTGATCTAGCAATAAGTATTGGAGATCACCCACCCCAACCTTGCATCTCAGTCAGTAATAGATGGTTCACATACACTATTTATGGTTCTTTTCCTTTCTTAGGAACCTTAGATGTTCTAGTCTCAGTAGACTCATGTCACAAGTTTCAATCCTGCTAATCTTCATTGTTCCTTTGGCTAGATTTAGAATCACCATGGAAACACAGCTCTGGGTGTGCCTATCAAGATGTTTGTAGAGAGGGAATGTTAGTTGAAGAGGAAAGACCCACCTTGATGGCAGGTTGCATCCTTTTTTGTCAGTGTATAATGGTTTCCAGTATCCAGAGTCAAATATAGGTTTGTGTTTTGCTGAGGAATCCATGGTCATCTACAAAAGTATTTGTAGTTTAGCATAGTTTGTATAACTTCACTTTGAAACATGATTCTTTATTAGGACAATAGGATTTCAACCTTAACATAGCTTAATACTCTTTTAATGCAGTGGTTCATAATTTTAACATTCATCAGCCACCAAAAGAATTTATTTAACCTTGCTTTCAGAGCCTCTCCTACCCTCTACAGTTTCTGCCACAGTAGGTCAAAGGTTCTAAGTCTGTACTTTTTACAAGCCCCTGGGGCAATGCTATTGATGATACTAATCCAGTCCTGATCTTGAGAATATCTGTCCCTCATCACCTAGCAAAAAATACCACAGTGGCTTGACATGCTTAACGAAATGAGCTAAGTGCTTCTTTTGGAAAGAATGCCTTGCTAATTCTAGCAGAGGCCCTGCTTACCTTTCCCATCAGTTTGAGTTGCACTTACGCATGGCTTACAAGCTTTTTTCTTTTTCCTTCCTCCTCATGCTATAGTCCTTGAGGAAAGAGTTTTGTTTCATTCATGTGCTGGCACAGAACATATTGTATTTCAACAGAATGTAGTTCCTAGGAATAAAAAATGGTAGCAACTTTCTTACATTTGTTTAGACAACATTATGCCATTTGATGGTGTCATTTGAAGTTGGAATGATCTTAGCATGCTTGATACAAAACCATACAAGCACAAGGAAAATGCTGAGTTCAGATAGATGTACTCATTACCTCATGGGAACCAAAGTAATTGTTCTTAATTAAACTACAATATACAGGAAATCAACTAAAAATTAAGCAGGTTATCAATTTTAACAAAGTAAAGAATTTGGTAAAATTAAACTTCACAGTAGATTCCAAGCCAGAGATGGCTTCATTTGCTGATCCAATTTCTCCTCATGTAGACAGGGTCCCAGATATTTGTCTACAGCAATGATTTTTGACAAACCATCCCTATGAACTAAGAAGAAGGAAAATCCAGTTTACTTGGAAAGGAAACCTCCAGATTATTTGCAGTGAAATGACTTGTCTCCCATGTGGATTGTTTCAAACCTAGGAAAGCATGAAGTTAAGTACAGAAATGAAGAACTGAACTGAATTCACAGTTTCATTAGTGAGGACAGAACTGCCTGTTATTTTGATGGTTTAGGAATGTACAATATTTGAGAATGTACTCTTTGAAGGGCTTCAGTTTAAGCATGTGAGTGAACGATGGATTTAAATTGCTACATCTATTTGAAAGTTGAGACTGTGATGTACCAAAGAGTAGTAAAATACTGAAAGTATATAAGGCTCATCACATCCGTAAATGTAATGTCATCATTTTGTAACTGTAATTTAACAACTCAGACAAATTGCATTTGCTAATCAAAAACTTGAAATACGAACAAATGAAATAGGAGTTTAAGTTTACATGAACTACTCAACTTTCTAGGAAGAACAAATCAAGTTTCAAGTGTTCTCAGTAGCTATTATTAAAAATTTCATATTATTTTATGCAAATTGAATTACATAGATAAAAGAAGAAGCAAGTTTATGAGTGGGTACCTTTATAAATTTAATGTTAAATTTTGGAACTAGGAGCAATTAACAAACAATAATTTTTGTGTAAAAGCCACTCATTAGGATCACCAACTACCTCATATTACTGAAGAAAAGACACGAGTGCACAGGTACAGGAGCAAAGTGTGTCTACTATGGAAAGTGATTGAGCCCATTGTAGGAAGATGTAGGATGTTGAACATTTGGCCATTGTGACACCAATCAAATGGGAAGTAGGAGTTCTATTGAAATGGCTTTTTTTTCTGCCAAACACACGGTGTTAAATATACTCCTTAGAAAAAGACAAGATTTCCTGAGTAAATTGGGAGCATGGGGACCTTGAGGGAGGAGTTGAAGGGGGGAGGGGAGAGACAGAGAGGGGAGCAGAGAGAAATTTAGAGCTCAATAAAAATCAATAAAAAACAATAGAGAAAAAATGAAAAAAATATACTCCAGTCCTTCTTATGCAGAATACAAACATTTTTAAATTCAAATGACAACAAAGATGTGTTGGCAATAATCTTTAGCTCTCTCCAGTCCTGGGGATTGAAGGTTGGGTCTCATGCTTGCAAGCACTGAACTAAGGCCCCAGTCCTCTTCTTGCTTCTATGGTCACTAAAGGACCTGGTCCTGGAGAGCAGCAACTGTTCTGCTACGATTTCCCCAAGCAATCCTTTAGACCTCATCAGCTGTACAAAGAAAGCCTCAGCTTTAGAAACCCTTTTATCCATACATGGCCATGCCTTCCCAAGTTTTTCAAGCCTCCATGAAATGTCACATTGAGACTTACATCAACTTTTTCACTTCTTCAAGGAACACTAATTCCATTCTATCACCACAAAACTGTTGTCAGTTTTAAATTTTAAATTAGAACTTGCAATCTACCAATAATAAATGTGTTTATTGCCATTATTTTTAACACATATTCTCTCTAAACCAAACACTTGTGGTTCTAAATTTTATAATGCTAGGAAACAGCTTAAAAGATTTTGTAAGGTTTTCTATTTCTTAGTCAGATATAAAGGCGATGCATGGAATCTTAGTATTATGGAAGTGAATGTAGAAGCATCATGGGCTAGAGACCAGCTTGACAACATAGTGAGATTCTCTCAACCCCTTCCCAAACTTTCACCATAGAAGTTCTTTACTTGCCGGAAAAAGCAAGCCAACTCTATACTTGTCAAAAGAAACAAACCAACAAATTATCTAAAATATCCTGCTATTATTCTTTGATGTATATAATTATTGGTAAAATATATTATTCAAAACTTATAAAATAATATTTATGCTCTCATTTATGAAATGTTCTGAATTTCATTATAGATTTGTGTATGTGTGTGGTATCTGCCTATGATCCCAACGCTCTGAAATATGAAACAAGATTGTGAGTTCAAGGATAACTTGTAGTATACAATGAGACACTGCCTCAAATATTAACAACAAAAACAAAAATCTCACATACGTTTATAACATATATACATATGAGATTTATGTTACATACACAAATAACACTTTCATCAACCCCTGCAATATGTCTACCAAGTAGATATTTTTAATTTGTCATGAGGATAAAAACATAACTCATTATAGCACTTGCTGTGACCCTGTTAATTCCTCAAGAATTCTCAATGCTCTTAATTTCTCAGTGTCTGCAACTCCGGCATACACAAGTGGAGAACTAGACACACTTGCCAAGCTGATTTAGCTGATGCCACATAGCTGGCTATTACAAAACCTGCTAACTTGAATATGTTTTTCTACTGTATTAGACTTTATTATTTTTGTGTTTTAACTTTGAGACAGAGATCCAAATAGTGATCCCTAAGAATGGCCATTTCAGGCGCTCATTCACTGCTAATCTGAACACAGAGATGCAGTGTCAACTTCAGGTAAAGTCTTTCACTTCAAATCAACAGTATTGTCTACAGTCAAAGACCATATATTACAAGCAACAAATAGCATAAATGAGCTGTCTCCGCCCACACAAACATTTTAGTCTGATAAAGAGGAAAGAAAAGGGAGATATTATTATAACAATCAAAGTGTACCCAGTGAACTAACTTAACATGTTAAAGTAGACAGAGCCTTACTAAGAACAAAATGCAAAATAATAGCATTAGAGCCCTAGGTGGGCTGGAGAACACTGCAGTACCAGAAAGCACGAAAACCAGTGACTTAGAACAACAAACTTGTGTTGCTCATGCTTCATGCTAGGCATGGGGCAATGCTGGGCTCCTCACTGTCTTCTCACTTTGAGATCAGCCACAATGTTGACCATGATTGATTGCCAAGGAAGAAAAAGAAAAGGAGAAACTCCCCCATCAACTGTGACATGTTCTTTCCATTGTACGTCACTGAACAGAAATAATGACCAGGTTATAATTCAGCACAAGAGGGTCAGAAAGTGCATGACTATGACAGGCATGGAAATCGCAGCACTATTCAATCAATTGTGCTAATGACTAGCGTGGTATATAGTAAGAAACAGCATATTCTGGGTGGGGTTAACCCAACATTATGTAGCGGTAAGCACTGGTCCATTGCTCATGGCCCATTTTGTTTTGTTTTGTTTGTTCTAGACAGGGTTTTTTGTTTTGGGGTTTTTTTGGTGTGTGTGTGTGTGTGTGTGTGTGTGTGTGTGTGTGTGTGTGTGTATAGCTTTGGTTGTCCTGGAACTGGCTCTGTAGACCAGGTTGGCCTCCAACTCACAGATATCCTCCTGCCTCTGCCTCCCTTGTGCTGGGATTAAGGGCATGTGCCACCACCACTTAGCCCAATTGTTTAAATTAGAGAAACTGCTAATATATAATCTTGGGGCTACAGAGATGGCTGAGTGGTTAAGAGCACTGACTGCTCTTCCAGACGACCCAGGTTTGGTACCTAGCAGTTTATAACCATCTATATCTCTAGTTTCAGGACATTTGAAACTGTACTCTGGACTCCATTGACATCGTGTGTACATAATACAAAGCATCCATGTGCAAAAAAAAAATAAATAAAATTTCAAAAGGTATCTCTTATTTTTCCTGAAACTGCATCTTCTTGTTCCAGTATGCCAGAAAGGAAGGAAGAAGAAAAGAGAGGGAGGAGACAGAGAGGGGCCTGTGAGCTCCAATGGCAGAAGAGCTGCACCTGCCAGGACCTGGCAAACCTGACTCAGATTTCCCTCTCCATCCGTGTGTTGACTGCACCATTTCCTCTTAGCTGACTCAGATTTCCCTCTCCATCCGTGTGTTGACTGCACCATTTCCTCTTAGCTGAAAGTCTTTTTTACTCATTGCATTCAAGACCTCCAGCTGGCTTTGTGTTTTCCAGCAGCCGTAAATATGCAACATAGCTCAGTTGTTACTTAGAGATAATAGTTCATACAGCCTGAAAGTAATGGCCAGTAATCTGGCAAGACAGAAAGCTTGCAGGAGAAACAGTAGCTCCTAGGGCAGTCACAGAACCTGTGCCGGAGGAAGGCACAGAGAGCGGCAGTGGTCACGCTTTGATGGATGCCGCCAGAGGAAAACACTTGATGCATTTTTGCTGATACCGATCAGAGGGCGAGGAGCCTGTGGAGTTTGTATGTGAGCAGGCACTTGCAGCTGTGGAATCTGTATCCCAAGTGATAATAAACGCCAGACATTTTTGTAGAATGGCATGGTTGTCCCAGACACTATAGATCTAATGGTGTTTGATTTGTCTTTTTTTATGTCTCAGAAATGGATAAATTGCTTGATTCTGAAAACTGTTCCACACCACCAAAAAATAAAAAAATTGAATACAAAACCAGCAACAGAAATTCAAACAGAATGGATATATTTGTTATACAAATGAACAGATAAATAAAAATCAGCCAAGATCATATTGAATATTCTCTGTTGTTGACTTTCCTCAAAAATCTTTTCTTCTGGACTGTCAGGGGAATAACACCAGTCTATTTCTCGCCCTGATAAATTCTCAAGACTTTCAATCTGGACTCTTCAGGATATGTGGGCTCTTTGATCACTGATTATAATTCACTGCAACACACAGGCACACGACTCCAATGGCATGAAACCTCTGCCGTCTGCAGCATGTTGATTTTGCTACTTTATATATTTAATTCTCTTTTAAAAACGTATCATATTTCTGCGCACATTCATTTGCTTTTCAAATTATGGCTGCCTAGCTAAGGCTTGTGTACCAGGTGCCATGTAAAAGCATGTTAAAAGTAGATAAAAGCAATTTATCTTGCCCTCTAATTAGAGATGTCTCATCGTTACCACTGACAATAGCAGTATGCAGCTGTGGCCGTGGGGAGATAATGGGAGTGTGAACAGGGAGCAGGGAGAAACTGGAGATGTGTTGGCTGATGCAGAGTTGCCACCTCTCCATTGCTCAGCCTGGGTGGGCTTCAGAGTGAATGGGGAATTGGAGAATTTCCTCTTTCCTCGCTCAGTGCATTTATTTTACATGAATAACACAGCTTTTTATTTTAAGTTTTTAAAGGGGACTACACAGGGCAGGAGAGCACATTATAGGTGGAATGGCCTAAGTGTCACCATATGGAGTATGTTACTGCCTAGCGCTGTAGCTTACCTGCATTCCACCCATGTTGGGTCTCATGACTGTGCTTAGTGTAGCGAGTTTTCAGAATAAGGTAGGAAAGGCACTACATTTAAAAAAGTTATTTTTATATTTTAAATTATGTATTGTCTGAGAAGTTCTTGCTTGTGTTTTTATGAAATTCACCCCCAGTCCAATTACCTCTAATTTCTCCCCTGTCTTCCACCACTTTTCTTCCCCAACTTAGATGTCTTATTATGACTTGTTTATTTGTTAATTTATAGTTCTGTGAGTACCCTCATCTATGTGTGCATCCTGTCTGTGTTTCTGGTACCCATGGAAGCCAGATGAAGGTGTTGGATACCGTAGAAACAGAGTTATATGTGATTTTAAGCCACCATGTAGCTACTAAGGACAGAATCCAGGTCCTCTAGGAAAACAAGAACTCTTCACCTGCTGAGCCATCTCTCTAGCCCTGAGAGCTTGGTTTTTAGCCCACAGTGTCTATTAGATGCCCATAGGAATATAGAGGGATCTACTGGAGTGTGGGTAGCCTCTCAGGAACAATATCCCTTCAGAAAGTTGATGTTTCCCTTCCCAACAGTCATTAATTGCCAGTAGTTATTCCGCTAAGGATAGAACTTCATGGGTCCCTCGTCCATTATGCTAGGATTTTTAGCTTGCCTGGTTATGGCTGGGTCTCATGCATGTAGTCACAGATTCTGTGAGTTCATGGGTATAATAGCACTGTTATGTTTGACAAATGTCCACTGACTGTGGTCCTTACCACCTTCCCTCCTTCTCTTCCACTATGATCTTTTAACCTTGGGGGGAAGGTTAACATAGATAGATGTCCTATTTAGAGCTGAATACCCCATGGACTTATTCTCTACCCACTGACCAGTTGTGGGCCTCTTAATCCAGACTGCATTATATACAATGCAATCAGCTGCAAAAATAAGTTTCTCTGGTGGGATTAACAGATGCACCCTAATCTTTGGGTATAAAACTATGAACCTAGGGACACTCTGTTGCTATGTGTTTTCAAAGTAATACTATTTGGTTCTTATCTAGGCCCTATGACCTGACCAGCTGTGGGGTTTGGCCCAGCTTACAGTATAAGGCATATGTGTTCTCTCTTGTGGAACACGCTTTAAATACAATTAGAAAGTGGGTAGTTACTTCTATGACATTGTGCCACAGCTGTATCAGTGCACATATCTTGTTGTGGTAGTTGATGTTCGTACTCACACAGTTCACACAGAGGAAGATTTTGATGACTTTCCACCCCAGCGAGCACATGTAGATCCTTCCAGTATTGCAAAAGCCAACCAGTAGGATTGAGGCTTCTCAGTCAGCAACAGTTTGATTGTTCCATGTTCTGTGACGTAAGTATGTGATATCTTTAACAATAGGGCCTTACCATCCAGTTGGCAACTATGGACATATTTGGATTGATGTCTATGAGAACACACCAACTAACAGTTCTAAAAGAGGTAACCCATACCTGGCACTTGAGTTTTTCTTTGATACACTGCAGTGCCAGGTATTGTCCCTTCCCTTATTGACATTTAAAATTATATTGTGAGTGTGCATGCATGTGGTGTGTGTGTGTCCAAGTGTGCATGTATGTGGAATATGTGTGCACATGTATGTGTACATGTGTGTGCACATGTGTATGCATGTGTGCACGTGTGTGTTCGCGTGTGTGTGTTAGGAAGCTTCTACAGCAGGAGGTTCCTATATGACTTTTCAAAGGTCTTTATTGTCACTTAGTCCTCCACCTATTCCCTCCTCCTCTATCTTGGCTTCCCAACCCCCACCACCTTTAGCCCTTCAAGTTCTATTATCTCTCCTTCCCCTCATACCACCTGTATCTTCTCCCCCTCCCCTGGAAAACTGCCTGCCACAGTTCCTAGATCAGGTCTGATCTGTTGTGATCATGTGTCATGGGCAGAGAAAAGATGAAACTAAAGAGTCATCATCTTGTAATACTCTTGTTCTGAATTTGCTTATGAGAATGAATAAATGTAGAGAAAATGTTAGTGAAGTGGTCAGAAGGTATGGAGGACACAGAAGAAAAGATGACTCCAGAGAGAATACCAGGAATAGAGTTGGTAAACAGAAGACACGCATACAACCAATTGAGAAAAATATGCTTTCTTGCCGAAGGGCAAATACCATGGACAAAACACCTTCAAGTGCTTCATGTGTACCAAAACAACATGGGATATTTAATACTAGATCACATGTAGCAATGTGATTTAACTGCCATTTTTGAAAAACTAGCCCACTACATATGTATTCTGGTTTTATTAGAGTGTTAAGAACACTAGAGCTTAAGTGAAGAGGAAGGAAAACTTAAGTGGACATTCTCGGATCTGAGTGGTTGCTACAGGTGAGCAAGTTGTGAAGACTGCAGGAGGTAGCACTTAGGTCTCAGCTGCTGTGCTGGCTGTAAAAATTGGCCACACAAAATAGTGATATTAAAGAGATATGTACAAAAATACAAGCTTATGTGAGAAATTAATGGCACTGGTGCTTGATATTTTAAACAGCATAAAAGGAGAGTTGAATGCAGAGATGGAAAGATGTGGACCTCTCAGGACTGTGACCATACATTTGGGATGTGTTTGGCTAGCTGTAGCAGGGGGACCACAGCAGTGAATGAATGCTTTATGAATAAGAGGAGAAATACAGTAATAGAGAATGAACACGGGGACTATAGGGGAAAATATAGAATGCTGAAAGAAGTGAGAAGCTGAAATCAAGATGGGGTAGCCTCCCAGGCTATTTACCAAAGGAGCCCCAATGAATGTAGCAACCAGAAGAAAATGTCTGCAGAGAAAATTAAAGAGAAATTATTTTTCTAGAAGCAGAGGGTTGGCAAATTCAGTCAGTGGGGTGATAATAACAAAGAGAAATGAGCACAGGCGCCAGACTTCTCCACTGCCAACCAGGGGGACACAGGCTGTTAGAGGCATTACCAAGTTAGCAGTTGAAATGAAGCTTGGGAAAATATAGTTTCAGCAGGAGTTAGCTGTACCTGGATGAAATGCAGAAGGGTGGGGATTAAAAATAAGACAAAAGTATAATATATGGGCTTGTATTTCATGTTTCCGATTCTATCACCTTGGGAAATGAACAATTTGGTTTTCCCCTCTTTTTTGGTGGGGGAATAAATATGTTAGTCCAAAGATGACATCCACACTATCTCAGAAATTAACTTTTCTCATAATAACATATGATTTTATCTTGGTTTTGCTTGGTATCCAGAAAACATTGCTACAATGCAATGTGATATACAAAATGAGCTATGAAGCTTTGCATAATAGCTGTGCATTTCTGCAGTCATTTAAGAGGAAGAGGGATGGAGGCATAGAACTGAAAAACTAGACTCTAGTGATGGTCTTCAGAATCCTCCAGTGGGGGATATTATGGAAGGGACAAGAGAATCAACTCCTGGGACTTTCTCCCTGACATGGGCAATATAAACATTTAGTATTTACCAGGACAGTGGTCTGGATGCACACAACACTTAGATAAATCAAGTTCTCCTAAAGTTTGTAACTCTCCCCATCTCTCCATTGACTGTTAAAGCAATCAAGAACAGGGATTTCTTTTGCAGCTGGGTTAGAAAGAGGTGAGTTATAAGAATAGCTGAATTCTTTGAAAGATACAACTTTAGAAGAAATATGGAAAATGAATGCCTTCACAAATGTCATTCTGACTAACTGCCATAGCCTGAACCCCCAGAGATACTGGGATAGAGATATGAGACAGACTTTTACTTATATCCTGAAAGGTAAACCAATGCCAAATATTAAATGCTTTGCTCTTAACCACAGACAACATTTAGAATGCATATGGGGCATAGATGCATAGAATATATTTTAATGGTATTAACAATAGATCCACTGTTTCTTGAGTATTAATTATTATACTATATCAAACCCTAAGAAAATAGTATCCAGATTTAACTTTGAGCTTATATATTTAAAATTTCTGCTACCTTATGTCTTTTAAATAATGTATATCAAAGTAAAGCATTGATTTTTCCCATCTCTTATGATCACACATAAAATAGTCAGAAACAATTGATTCCAAATCCATTGTTCATCGCCCAACTGCAGCCAGGGTCTGTGCTGATGTCCCAGTCTCCTGTTACCATCAAAGGCTATTCAGGCACCCAAGATCAAGAGCCAAGTTAGTGTTTCAGAACCATACTGCCAATGGGGACAGTGGTGACATTCAGACCAGCTGCTGCTGAGGACTGTGTTGGGAGTCCATACTCCTACCGCAGCTGGGGTCTTGGCCTGAAGTCCAGGTCCTGCCACTAGTTTCACATAGAGGCCCAGGTGGGGCCACACCTGAGACCTAGGTGGTATCCAGCAACCAATGGCTGTCGAAACCATTCCTGTCTGAATGGCCATTTCCTCCACCCAGAGCCAGGAAGTTGTCCAGGCATACTGCTGCCAAGGACCATGTCTGGGTCGGTGGTCCAGCTGCAGCTGGAGTCTATGTTGATGTCTGTGGCAGTGGCCCCTCAGGAAGCCCTAGGAATCATGCAAGATGAAGTCAGAGGGCCATACTGATCCAGTCCTGCACTTTACTGCCCTTGGAAAGCTGACCCTACCTCCTCCCATTGCCCACTATGACAGGAGAGCAAACCACTGCACTTGGGAGAGAGGGCCCTCACCCCTTACTACAGGCAAGGATGAACCTACCCTGCGGGCATGCATGTAGGAGAGCTGAATCTGCTACTACAGCTGAGGCAAGTGGCCCCAGTGACTCCATCTGACCTGCCTGGCTAAAACCTGTAGTAGAAGCCCACTTGTTTGCTCCTGCCTGCTCAGCCCCGAAATAACCACACAGAAACTGTATTAATTAAATTGCTGCTTGGCCCATTAGCCCTAGCTTCTTATTGGCTAACTCTTACATCTTAATTTAAGCCATTTCTATTAATCTGTGTATTGCCACATGGCTGTGGCTTACCAACAAGGTTCTAGAGTGTCTGTTCCCACTGGTGGCTACATGGAGTCCCTTTTACTCCGCCTTCTTTCTCCCAGCACTCAGTTTAGTTTTCCCTGCCTACCTCTATTCTGCCCTGCACAGGCCTAAGGCAGTTTCTTTATTAACCAATGGTATTCACAGCATACAGAGGGGAAATCCACATCAAACACTTAGGCACACAACTGGGCCTTGGCTGACCCTCCCTAGCCTCTACCCTACCTAGGAACTTCTGGTGCTTGTGAAGGGACTGGTCCTATAGAATGATGCCCAGAAGATCTCCAACACACAGGATATCCCAGAAGAGCTCAAGTAAAAATAAAATGAAGAGTGAGAACCAGAGGCCTTTAACCAGACCAATGACTAATTACAATGAACAGCTGCCAGTCAAGCTGATGGGACAAACAGGTATACTAGATGACACACCAAAGACTCCAGTATCATGAGGATGGATGAAGAGGTGATGGAGAGGAAGGAGAGAAGGAGAAGCAGAGATTTTGCTGTTTTGGGAGTAGCTTTTTATTCTGTTTTGGTTTAATGGGCTTTTCCCTTTTTACTTTATTTTTCTTGCTTTTGCTTGCTTGCTTACTTTGTTTTGTTTGCTTTCATCAGGGTGTGGGTGATGCAATAGGCATAGGAAGATGTTGGGAGATCGGGAGGTGAACAGAATCAGGGAGCATGATGTGAAGCCCCCAAAGAGTCAATAAAGAAGTTTTTAAAAAGGCATTGTTAAACTCATCACAGAGATATTTTAATTGGATAAGTTCATAGCCAATGAAAAGTAGTAAATGCTGTTTGAAATGAGACATAAATATGTATTTTACTTTGAAATAAAATAAGACAAAATTTAAATAACTCAATGTGTAGACTTGCAAAGTACATGCTGTAGTATGGAAATTAAAATAATGTATATATCTATATTAGATGTCCCAGGAGATCAGGAAATTGTGTCCAATAGTATTATAAGAAAGAGCAATTACATTGAACATCTTCCCACTGAAAGTTATTTTTGGTTCCTTCTCTTTAGGGATAGAAAAACCCACATTCCAGCTCTTATTTAGAATTCTGCTCATTTTTAGGAAAGTGTTTTAAAATGGCCACATGTAATTCTGTCGATTTCCCAGGGCTTGATTGGACTTGCTGCAGCTAACAAGTGAAGACATAATCACATATTTTAATGTAGCTTCTTAACAGTAGAAAGCATATTTAATTTTTTGAAGTTCATCTCCGAATTTTTCTTTGGATGAGTCCATGTGACAAAAGTAGCTATTTTTTTTCTCCTTCTTAACCCAGACCACATAAATGTTCCTGGTTCAAATCATATCCTTCAAGCAATAGGCACTCAATGAATGCTTCCCCGAATGATTTACTGTATCGTTTACTGTATGAGAGTTTGGAAACTCTCAAGATAGATGTGTCTTCCTGGAACTTACATAATGAGAAAGGAAAGTTTAATATATAACTTCCCAGTAAACTATTTCAAAGAGCAGAAATTATCAATCAGTTGAATTCAATCTGGCCCATCTACAACCCTTACATGTTCTTAAACATGATGAAATATGTACCTTTAAAATTATAACATGAGGGTGTCTAAACTATTAGCCTGTAAATACTGAAGGTAAAATCTTAGCGCTGGCCATTGTTGGAGCTGTGGCATTTTAGCAATTGAAATGAACTTGTTTCCATCAGCAATGCCTTCCATTGCTGACTGAAAAAGAATCCCTTAGGACCTGTGGCTTAGCAAGATGCCTGGTTGTAACAGGACTACGTCCATGGGAAAATGAAAAAAAATAGGAAACACTAATTTCACAGTTAAGGAAAATAAATCTATTTTGTGTCCCAAGTAATAAGAAAGATAGCATCAGTGATATTAGAAACAGGCATTCTGAAAGCCAGCCTTGCCGGACTTGCATGATGTCATGAGTAAGGGGAAAAGGGATTGTAAGCATTAAGTGTGTGAGCCAAAGAGAGAACATTCAATCAAAACGGATCTACAGAGATGAGCAGAGCTCTCAGAAGACACCAGTGGAACCAGTGTTACAAGGCAGTGTCGGGCAGCTAAGAAGTCTACAGTCCCCCTAAACCAACTCATCCAGGTGCCCAAATCACAACTCTAGAAGCTTAACACACAGAAAAGAAAAACCAAACCTGAGTACAGAAGACAAGGAATTGGGCTCGTGCTTCAGAGTAAGCCCAGGGTTCTATTCCTCCTCTGTCTCTTTTCTATTTTCACCCTTCCCCCACACATGTGCATGTACCCATGTACACACATGACCTAATTTTTAATCTAGATTCAGTACATGAAAGCACAGTATCATTCTTTCTGAGTGTGGCTTCTTTCACTTAACATAATACTTTCCATTTTCTTGCAAATGTCATGATTTCCTCTTTATTCTTCACTGAATAAAATTTTCTGAGTTATTTCCTTTCTTTTCATAGATTGAGACTGTTGTAAGTATGCTATGCATTTTCATCAAGTCTACCCCATTACATATTTTCATCACTCTTCCCTACCAATTTTATGTCCTCCCCCCCCCCATGCCACATGGAACCTACTTAGTGCTTCCAGTATGTGCCTGGGTACAGAAACATCTACTGGAGGATTGCAGGCAGACTCTCTGCTCCTCACTCTTCTCTTAACAACCACCAGTTGGCAGCAGCTCTTTAGCTAGGGTTAGACTGCCTCAAACATCCCCCAACTCCATTCAGGGATTTATGTTTGATGCAATATTGGGCAGGTTTTGTGCCTGCTGCCAGAGCCAATGCCTGTTGTTCATAGTTGCAACTACCTGGTCGTGTCCAAATAACACCATTGGGTTGTAGTCACCCACCACCTCTGGCTCTTACAGTCTTTCAGACCCTTGCTCAGCAATGATCCTTGAGCCTTGGGAAGAGCGAGTGTGATATCATTTAGTGATGAGCACTTGACAACTCTAATTCTCTCTGTGTTGACCAGTTATGAGTCTCTGTGTGAGTTTTCTTGATTCACTCATCTGTTGATGGGCATCTAGGCTGTTTGTATTCCATAGTTATTGTAATAGTGAAGCAATAAGCACAAATAGACACTTTCTGCCTGTTACACCAACTTCTGCATCCTTCCATAGGTCACCAGGAATAGGATAGACAGCTGTATGGGAGTTCTAATCTTAGGTTCTGAGGAAACTTCATCATGGTTTTAGCGGCTGTGTAAAAATTCTTTCTCCTCATCTTCAAAAGTATTTCTTACATTGCTTAATGACAACCACTCTGATCACAGTGAGACAGGATCTCAAATCAGTTTATAATTTTTCATTTCTATGATAGCTGTCATGTTTTTGAACACTTCCTCAAATGCTTACTAGGCATTTTATTTAGTCTTTTGAGAACATAATTCATTAGCTTGCTTATTAGTTGGACAATATCTTAACAGAGATGAAAGAAAAGGAAAAAAAGTAAAGAGTTATGGTATACAAGTGACATAAAAGCAGAGTGCATTACTGTTTAGTGAAAGAGAAGAGACCAGTAAGAGAGGGGGAGAAAGGGGACAGGACAGTAGACGAGAAAGGTGAATAAGAAGAATGTACAATGTCCTATATGAATGAAAATAATAATGAAACTCATTAGCTTTTATGGAAACTTAGAAAGTAATATGAGGATTTACCGTTACACACACAGAAAGAGAGAGCACATTCTTAGGAAGATTGGTCCTTGGAACTTCAACAAATAGAGCCTGAGAACATCCTCAAGAATTAGTCCCTTTGTTGCAAAAGTGTTAAAAAAAAAAGTTTAGGTCATAGCACTATTGGCCCAGCTGGAGCTAGTATTCACAAATGAAACTTCTATGTAGAATAGTTGGCTTCTTAATTCACCTGTGTATCACGGAGCATTCCTATCAGCCACTCTGCCATAGGCACTGCACAGCAGGATACCTAGGGAGCAGTGCAGGAATAGATACCAGCAATTTGCATGTCTGCTAGGATTGCTGAAATTCAAGCTGGGTAACTGTCACACCATGGCAGTAAAAAGGACCTGGGTTTTGGACTGAGACAGAATCATCATTCTCTCATAATTGACTGTGTCACCTTGCCCCAGACATTCAGCGTAGCGGAGACTAGTGGACAATCAGAAATACATTTGCAAAGTGCCTTTGGTGTCTGACTCTTGTGGCTGACTTAGGTGTGTCATTTTCATTTGCTTCTTGAGAATTCAAAGTAAAACTCTGGAAGAAATTTTAAAGAACCGTATCCTAGCAGGACCAAAACCTTTCCTTTGCTTCTTTCAATGAAGTATCTGAGAACTGAACAAGAAACAATTCTTCTCTCTCAAGGTTGAGTAGATTATTAAACCCATGCCGACTTTCTTCTTTCTTATTGCATTCTGCCTGCCTACAGACAGGGCACGTGTATCCCAGTGGTACTTCAGACTCAACATATCCAAAATAAAAAAAAAATATTTGCCAACCAAGGACATTTTTGTGAATTCTCCATGACCATTAATGCCACCAATAGTCTTTAAGTTCCTATGATATCTAAATATTAACATAGACTCTCAATTGTTATTTTGTGTGTGATGGTAGATAGGGAATGGTCCCTTGTCATAATCCTTCAGGAAAAATTGGAAATATAGAAGACTTTCACGTTGTTATCCTGAGCAGAAGGTTTTATTAAATTTAGTGGCTAGAGACCAGAGATGGTGACGCATCTGCCACACTGGAATGTCTTGCCCATTGTTCATCTGAATCACTAAGATGTCACTTGTGTCCCTCGTAAGAAATGAAATTAGAATCTACATCTTCAAACACCTTTGCCTTCTCTACTTTCCAGCCTATCTTTACTGCACTGGTCCAGGATCTAGTGCTAAAATCCTAGAATGCTGCTGTTTGAAAGAAGTCAGTTCGTCTGGATGAAGAAAATGAAGTCAAAGGAGAAAGCACACTAGCTCAACTTCATGATGCTTCATGACCTCAGAACTGGCTTCTTTCATCTTTCATGGACCTCTCATGCAGGCGGTTGTGATGTCATCCACTTGTTCACATACACCGTCATTATTCTGCTACAGGGCAGCGTAAGTACAACTGCAAGGACTGCTTCTGGAAGACCATCTCCCCACCAGCAGCAGCCCTGTTCCTCCACATTGCCTATTACGTACATTCTCCTTGTTTTGGCATCCTGGATCTTCCATGATCTGTGCCAAGCAGGCCTTTTATTGGTATTTCACCCTACCCTCCTTCTGCCTTCTTTTGAGTGGCAAACTCTTCCCCTGGCTAACTCCCAAGCACATATTGGGCATTTATATCTTCCCTCAAGCTGCTGCATTTGCCTAAAATATACTCCACATTCCCTCCTTGTCAAATGTCTCCTGGTATTCAAATGTTTCCCTCTCCATGGCACTTTAAAAACTACATTACCTCAACCTACATTGTTTCTCTCCTTATCACTCTTAATACTTAAAGATAGTTCCCAAGTTAGGTCTGCTAGGCACCTTATCTCTTTGGATGCTTGTTCTATGTGAGTACAAAAGGTAGCTCACTATCCAAACTATATTTCACATAGGTAAAGTACACTTTGAAAGGTTCACAAATTCAGAGCAAATAGAGAAAACCATATCCGAATGAAATACAAAGACTTCCACCCCAACTGTTCACCTGAGAAAAACCATGAAAACACTTTTTGGTCCCACTTCAAAGCTGCTTTAGTATCATAATTGAAATGCTTTAGAAATGTATTTTAACTTTAAAGAAAACAGAAGGGAATGACGACATTCTTGTCCTCTCTGTTGCCCCCAGCAAAGGTTTCATTTATCTTTGTCATCTAACCTATGCTGTTGGCAGCAAAGATGGAGACTCATTAATAAAATTCATAGCGGACTTATGACTGCAAAGGGGAAGGTATCTTCTAGACAGTGGTAATTCATCTAACTGCCTGGATCACTAATAATCCTAAACCAGCATCTCTGGTTGAGTACCAGTTGAGTTCAAAGCCATATCCTGTGAGGGAACCATCTTTGTAGACTCATGCTAAGTGTTTGCTGAGGTATAATCTAAAGCCTAATTTGCAGTCGCCTAACAGATGAAACCGGGAAGTGAAATGTAGCTATACGCGTTGTGTATTGAGATATATAATTCTTCAGTGGGTGTTTATATGACGATTAAATCTCTAATATCTTGCAAATAGCTTTTGAATTTGTTACTGTGTTTTACCTGAGGAATATAATATGATCAATTAAATTGGTTCAATATAAGTGAGATAATGATATATGGTAAGAATTTGGGATTATAAGAAAAATACCAAAGAAATGTCCACGGGCATGTCCCCAGCTAGGTATTCAGGCAGCAGAGGAGAGGGTGCCAGAACTAGCCTTGTACCATAGTCACATTGATGATTATCTTGATTACCATTATAGAAATTTCATCCGATGGATGGAGATAGAGACAGAGACCCACATTCACATCAGAGCAATGGATTGAGCCCCCAAGGTGCAGGTGAAGAGCAGA